>CP139506.1:395414251-395628472 GCA_021014915.2 Artemisia tridentata subsp. tridentata
CATCAACGAAAGTTCGAGCATCCCGGTTGTGAGCTCTTCCATCGTTCATACCATACCTTTCCCAGTTACCATTCATCTTGGTTGTTTCCTGTTTCTTTTCATTACCACCCGTTCTCCCGTTGCCATTGTGATTTCTGTCATAAGCAACATACACCCTCAAGTATTCTTCACCAAGTTTAATCTTCTGTAGTTGACCTAGAAGCCCCTCCACATCGTTCACAGACTTGTACTGTACAAATCCGTACCTTTTTCCGTTATGTAGCCGTCTTTGCACCATGAACATGTCGAACACCGTGCCATACTTCTTGAATATCATCCATAGTTTATCCATCCTCCACTCCTATGGGAAATTGAAAAACATAAACAAAATCGCCGAGTTACGTTTCTCACCGGTATAGTTGGTTCCTAATTGCTTGCCGTTGTATTGCCCTCTATTTCTTATGTGCCCATCTCTCTCGTTTCCGAACATTCTCGTATGCCTCTCACAGTTTTTTCGGGACGCAAACCTTAACACGTATCACAATTAACTTACTGAAATACGCTTCTTGATGTTGATACAACATCGAATATGATGTAAAACTAATTGAAGACTTTGAACACTTGCGAAGAATCTCGATCAGTGTAAGTCTTGGTCAATTTGTCTCTATTAGTGACTTTTATCCACCTATTATGTCACCAGTTTATTTAACATTTTTTTTAATCATTTTACAAGACAAAGAACTTTAGAACAACATTATATTGTTATAAACCAATAACAAAATAATCTTGTTCAAATATTAGATATTTCTTATGTAATTCACCTCAACATGTTAGAAGTATATCATATATATGGCATTGTTCACATCTGTTGTAACGAGTTACTGATACAAAGATCAAATTATTTTTTTATTTTTTATTTTGTTACGTACCTAAAGCCTTACGACAATTAATTCCATGAAATTACTTCATACTGTACATAAAAGAAACAAAACAAAAATAATTATCAATGCCGTGTACCCATAATTTATTAAATAATGGTCTTATGGTCTATAAATTTTACTCGTATTGCCTTAGAATGACCGGCAAGACGTATTGATTATGATTGAGAAGAATACTGATACGTGGCAATTTTTTTTTTTCAAACTTAAAAGCTATTCTTTTTCTTTTTCTTTGAACTTATTAGAGCATTCGGTACCCATGGCTGTTAACTGGCGCCATGGCCACCAGCCAACCATGGACCACGGCGCACAGTACTGTGGGTGGCGTCATGGCTGCTGGCGCCATGGTGGCCAGCCCACGCCATCGCCATTTTTTTTTTTTTTTTTGGTGGGTTTGTTTGTGTTTGTGTTTATATGTTGTGTTTATGTTTGTATTTGTGTTTGGTTTTTTTTTTTTTTTTTTTTCTTTTGAGTTGCAGGTTTAATAACGGAGAAGAAGATAGACCAGTAGAGGTTGGTAAGTGAAAGAACATGTGGGCAATAAATGGTCATTCAATAAAAAGTAAATATCAAATTCGTCCAATCCATTTTTTGTCGTTTTCACAATAAATGTTTAAATATTGTGCAAAAAGCCTTTTTAAGCTACATATCCTGATATTTATTGGGGGATATTTCCTTCCTTTTTATTTTTTTCTCAAGTGTTTAAATATTGTACCAATGTTTAAATATTGTACCAACCCCGTGTAAAAAAACTTTAATAAATAGGAATCGTATAGTTTAAAAAAAAAAAAAAAAGTGAACGACAGCACCACATTTTCTGGTGCCGTGGGTACCGTCCAGAATGTGGTGCCGTGAGATTTCTGGTGCCATAGAAATTTTTGCTGATGTGGCAGAGAATTTTGAGCCATGGCACGAAGCCATGGCTCCAGGGTACCCATTGCTCTTAACAACATACTTTATAAAGGGTGTTGATAAATACACATAGAATTTTACTTAATACACATAAAAGGACAACCATTTAATGCATGAGAACAAGCATTCAATGCATGAGATGCATGTGTATTAAGTAAAAATCTTATCATAATTCTCTGCCACATCAGCAAAAATTTCTAGAATTGTTATTTAGAAAAAATATTTTAAAAATATTTAGAAAAAATAAAAAATAAATAAAAAAAAATAATTTAAAAAAAATATATTTTTTTTAAATATATATTTTTTAGAATTGTTATTTAGAAAAAATATTTTTTTAAAAAAAATCAACAAACAAAAGTTCTAATTCTTTCAATAAAAAGTTTTTTTTTTTTTTTTTTTTTTTTTTTTTTTTTTGCCAATTCTCGAGTTTATTTCTCATGTTACCAAACACTAGAATTGACTTTAAATTTCTCTACCCATTTCTATTCTCTGAATTCTATTCTCTACTTCATTTCTAATCTCTGAAATTCTCTCTACCAAACGTGCCCTAAGGTTACAAGGCTATGGGTTTAAGTCCTACCCAGACAAAAGTCTATGATTTGCCTATTTGCTTTATCTTATCATACTGTTTTGTTACAAGCTATACTAAAGGGTACTGTTAACCGGACGGGGGGACAAGGGTGGCAGGCCCTTTGTCTCCCCACTTGTCCCCTATTTTTTTCATGCACAGCACAGTTTTTGTCAGTTTCTCTTTCGTATTTTTGACAGTTTTAAGCGTTTGACTTATTAAACTTTATATTTTCTGTTCCGCATTTTCAGGTTTATAGCTTTTTGATATAAACAAAATTATAAAAAAAAAAAAAAAAAAAAAAAAAAGGACATGATTTTTTACCTAGCTATAGCCCCCGTTAATCTAACCAAATAGCCCCCGTCTTTATAACCCACCCATACTAAATGACATTGCAAGTCTAAATCAAGATAGAGTTCTAAACATTATTTATGGAAGATTATTCGAGTTGTAAATACTATAAATGGGGACATATCTAGTGTATCTTTATTTTCAGAACCCTGTTAAATGCGGGAACTGCGAGAACTCGCTTTACACCGTTAGATGAGTTTGATCAATGGCTATAATTGATTGTGCCATTAATGTAATTAATTAAAAGTACATATATTTTCCTTTTTGGCTCGAAGGGCAATATAGGAATTTTATGTCAAACAATTTTGAAAACCGTCCTAATTGATTAGATCCACCATTTAAGGAGAAAATACTTCTTCTCTCTCAAAACCCTAACCACCTTTCTTTCTCCTAGTTTCACAGCCACCATAACCACACCCATCTCTCTATCATGTACTCCCTCCGTCCCAAAATTATTGTCACCCGACAAAAAACACATTCTTTTAGAAAAATGTCACTATCACTACTTTCTCTCTCTTAATTTTTTGCCAAATGACAAGTTTACCCTTAACCAATTAATTAACATTTCTTTAAAGTTTGCAATATTAATTTCAACCAAGGGTAATATAGTAAACTTTACCAAACTCCACTATCTATTCACTTTCTATTTTGGGTATGTGACAATAATATAGGGACGTCCGAAAAAGGAATAAGTGACAATAAAATTGGGACGGAGGGAGTACAAATGTTTATCCGATTCATTTGTACACATTTACAAATGTTTCACACCATTAATAATCACGGTGATTGGTGATTGTAATTGGGGTCTATGAATCTAATCAACGATCTTTATTAAATGGTGAGCTAAAACCGATTCATTAGAAACTTTATTGATCTTTATTTCATTTATCCCATTCATTATAATCTCTTTTTTTTTTAATAATTATTATCCGATTCAACGCCACCCTTAATTTTTTTTCCCTACAATCAGAGATGAACCAATCACCTTATCATCCTCGTCTTTTAGCTTATCATCATCATCAGGTTCCTTTTTTTTTTTTTTTTTTTTTTTTTTTTTTTTTTTTTTTTTTAAATTTACTTTCGTTTTTTTAATAATGTTTTTATGGTTGAAAGTATTATGTTTTTTTTTGGTGGGTTATGGGTTTGGTTCATTTTTTGGTTTTAAGGCTTAGATTTGTAACTTATCCTCATCATCAGGTTATGGGTTTTGAGTAATTTGTTTGGTTTGTTTTCGGGCTAGGTTTATTGTGTTTATGGTTGAAAACGTGGGGTTTTTAGAAGGGATGGGATTCATCCACTTATTTTAGATACTGATGTCGCAAGTGGTTTCATTTTCAAGAAAGAAAAAAAAAGGTGATTAAATATATAAATGGAGTTGTTCACAAATGTTATAATAATCAACAAAAAAGGTGATCAAATATATAAATTGAGTTGTTCACAAATGTTATAAAAATCATGTATGTTGTCTGTAATGTGCAACAAGAGTTGGTGCTCCCAAAAAATTGCAAGGTGCACATATGTTATTGGAAGACGGACGCATATGTTATAATGAATTTGAACATACATGTTATTCATTGAACATTTTTGTTTTTACATTGAACATACTTGTTTTCGATGATGAACATATTTGTTTTTTCATGTCAAGATTAAACTTGGACTTCATGTTTGAACATACTCGTTTTTCAGTGAACATACTTGTTTTTTACATTGAACATGGCTGTTTTTCATGTGTAGATAATACATGTCTAGATTAAACGTGGAATTCGTGTTTGAACATACTTGTTTTTTCGGTGAACATACTTGTTTGAACATACTTGTTTTTCAGTACACATTTTGGTTTTCATAGAACATACATGTTATTCATTGAACATACTTGTTTTTACATTGAACATGGCTGTTTTTCATGTTATTTACATACACGTTATTCGGTACACATTTTGGTTTTCATAGAACATATATGTTATATAAGATTGTGCATATGCGTTATAATAGTTGTTAGGATTATTTTTTATTTCTTATTTGTTTATGGTTTAATTCTTTTTGTGCATGCTTGTTTCAGATTGATGAAGATGACGATATCATTGAAGACCGAGAAGTGGATGAACAAAAATATACATGAAGATAATTTGTGATTTTTGAAGATATACGATTATTGCATACGTGTTTTATGTTCTTGTAATTAAGTGGAATGTAACATTTAAGTATATGAATCTTATTTTTTTCTTTTGTAATGATTTATTTTTTTTGATTTGTGTTTCAAACTTCTTAAAAAATAATGGTTAGACAAAAATATTGATAGGTTGATAAAAATAATGTGAACAATTACATTATAGAAACACATTTAAATTTACATTATTTAAAAAACATGCATGCACCTAATTTTTTTCAAAAAAAAAAAGAAACAAAAACACATATGTTCTTGTAATATTCTGGATACACATTACAAGAAAAAAAAAAAAAAAAAAAAAAAATTAGGAATGTTTTGAAACGGGATTTAATAAAAAATTCGAAAATAATATAAAAATTGTATTTTACTAAAATACCCTTATGATTAAATAATAATCTTTAATATTTAAAAAAATCTTATTGGTCTAGAAGAGTTATCGCAGTTCCCGCACTTAACTGTGTTCTGAAAATAAAGCCCCCGACATATCTAAAGGTAATCCACAAGTTGAAGTTTGAAAGTTATATTAAAATGAATATAGCCATTACACATGTTATATTATTTTTTACACATGTTCAATATTTTTTAAATATAATATTTAAGTAATGAATTACGGAGTATATAAAATTATCTTCTCCATCAAGTATTTTTTACACATGTTCATTATTAAAATAAACGTCGATTGCTATCTAAGAGTAACGGATGTCAAACACAGTTGAAGTTTGAAGGTTGAATATAAACCATTACAATTGCTATACTACGCAATACACTAAAATAACTTCCACTACTACACAATACACTAAAATAAATGTCTTTATTTTGGAAAGCTGGAAACATTCACCATGACCCGAATGGTTTGGTTATTCTTGAACTGATTATCTCCATTGTTGGGCTCGATATTACCAAAATCTTCTTCGTTACTGCCCATATATAGCGTAGCTCGTATCACATTGTTATATATAGAGGCTCACGTCAGGCAACCTTTGAGACGGGATAACAAAAAGTGGTTTTCTTTTCTCTAGTGTCACGCCAAATTTTTCAGAAAGATCGTGCTCTTCACCCTTTGGCAAGCTCCAGTTAAACGAGTGCAAGAGCGAAGCCAAGATAAACATCTGCATTTTCTCAGCCAATACAATACCTGGGCATAATCTTCTCCCTGAACCGAATGGGAAGAACTTCAAATTATTTCCATTGTAGTCCCATTTACCTGTCAAGAACCTCTCAGGTTTGAACTCCAAGGGATTGTCCCAGTATCGAGGATCCTGTTGAATTGACCAAACATTCAAAAACACGGTACAATCCTTTGGGATTGTGTATCCACCTAGCAGACAAGCCTTGCTTGACGACCTTGGGAGTAAGAAAGGAGTTACAGGGTGCAACCGGAATGTTTCCTTAACAGTTGCATCTAGGTATTGTAGTTTCGGAAGATGATATTCCTCCACAATGTTGTTTAGTCCTACAACTTCTGCTAATTCTTCTTGTACCCTTTTCAGTACGTTATGATTTTTCAAAATCTCCGCCATTGCCCATTCTGACAGTTTGGCTGTTGTTTCTGTTCCAGCAATCATAACGTCCTAATAGAATAATATTTGACCATATTAGCAGTTTTAAAGAAGAAAAAAAAAGTTCAAAATGACTCAGACTAATTAAGTACTTTAAGAATAAAACTTACCACCAGAATCGCCTTTATTTGGGTGATGTTTACTGATTTGGCATCTCCTTTGTCTTTGAGATCTAATAAGATCTGTAAAAAATCTTTCTTGCCTTCATGAACTTCATCCTTTGACCTTCTGGAGTTAGATTTGATTCGATCATCAAGCATGTTTTCAATTATTGCGTCTAACTTCTGAAGTTGCTTCTTCATGTCCCGCTCGACCCCTTGTAGATCAAACCTCCGAAGACTAGGGAAAAAATCAGATAAATTTGGCCGTCCGAAAATTTCAGCGATGGTTGAAGCCGCCATCTGTAACTCAAGTCCAAGATTGATACCGTTTGACATTTCATCTGATTTGTTTTCCATAACCATGCTTGTCAGGACATTCGCCTCTGTCAAGAAAGAAATCTGGCTAATGTTTACCGTTGTACCGATTTTACTAAAAACATTCTTGATTGTCTTTCTAACTTCGTCCCTTCGGAAACAACCACATGCTTCAAGATTCGTGTTGCTTAAGACCTCATGGACAAATACTTTACGCAGGTTACGCCAGTTTGAGTTGTGTTTAGAAAATACTATATCTTGGCCACCATAAGTTATTACAGAGGAAGCAACGGTCAGATCATGGTTAGCGAATGTCTCATCGTTGTCACGAACCACCTCCTTTGCTAATTCTGGTGTGTTTATGACCACGTGAAGCTTGCTTCCCAAATAGAGCTTAAATATGGGGCCATAGGTGTGTGCCATGTTAGTGAATTGTTTGTGCAAGTCGGGACCAAGAAATGGAAGGTACCCGACAATTGGCAAGGAAAGTGGACCTGGTGGCAACGGTGGCGATGAGCTAGTGCGGGTTAACTTGTACCATAAAATGGCCAAAATTAGCACCGAAATTGTGACAACTAGCATTATGATCTCGTTAGCGTTATTTAGTTGTGCCATTTTTGCAAATGGTGAATGTAAGTTCAGTGGTGCAAGTGTACGGGTGCACTTATAGGCCATGCTTGTTAGTTTGTAATACGAGTAATGGATAACTTTGTCCGGTTCAGACAAGACAATGAACTTCGAATCTTCTTCACATTATTGTATTTTGGAAGTCAAAATGAGCGGGCTGCAGTGCTATTTCTGTGGTGGCAGAGGATTTTATAAAAACACGTGAAGGCATCATGTATGATCTCCACCAAGGGAATTACCAACTACAAATGTATGGTGATTGGCCTAGAATCCACAATCTTTACTGCTTTTTCTTATTCCAATATTATTGTTGTATCTTTCCTATCTAAATATGTTCTCAAACTATTGTCCGCCACGAAATATAGTAGTTAAAATTGTTAAAGTTTACTATTTATATTATATTAGTTAAAAGACATGTAAAATCACAGGTATTTCAAAGAAAAGTTAAATTAAATTATACATAATTACTCACATACCCATTTACAACTTGTTGTGCCTCAATATACCCCAAGGTAGCGCCGTTTTTTCAAATACCCCAACATGTCCCTTAAAAATCTACGCGACATGCTTGACATCCAGATGTTGCATTACCAAGCTCGGGACAAAAAAAAAAAAAAAATATATATATATATATATATATACATGTCGCGTATATATATACACGACACGTATATATATACGCGACATGCATAAAGTTTTTGTAATTATTGTGTCTGAAAATTTTTTAGGGTTTCTTTCTTTTGTAGGCATGTGTGATATTAGGGTTTTTTTTTTGGTGAGTTATTAGATCAGTGGGTCTATAAATACTCATATTGTTGTATGATGAATACACACACAACTCATCTAATAATTCTGTATTCTTCTTCAAACACAATGTCACACAATGCATCACCTAAAAACGAATCGGTTTAGGCTATTCACAGTGGTGAACCATATTGCATCATCATTCCGGCTGCCACCTCAGCTTTCTCTCTCCTCAACCTATATTTATCTCTCTCATCACAGTGGCAACCCATATTGCATCATCTTCCTTAATTTTATTTTTAAAAAAAAAAACATCTTTTAACACAAACACAAATTTTATTAATAAAACGTAAACATTACATAAACGAAACGATACGGAATTAAACAACTAAAAATTAAACGTAGACATTACATGATATTCATAATTCAAATGTAAATTTTTTATTAATAAAAACATAAACGTTACATAAACAGAAATTAAAACATTACAATAATAATTTAAAAACTAAAACTTCAATTATAATCTGGGTGATCCCAGGTCTGCGAGTTGTCGGAGCGGAAACCGTCGTCATACGGATCAAAGCTCGCAAACCTCTCTGCTTCCAACTCAGCTTCCATCCTGCTCAGCTCCCGCTCGTCCTCAGAGTTCCAATCATCAGCAGGTTTCGGTAGTTGTGGTTCAAGATGAGGTTGCGGTAGTTGTGGTTCAACAACCCTTGGTGCAGATGAACTTGATGCACCTTGCACAAATTGTTGTTGTTGTTGTGGTGCATCAGCAGCTGCCACATTCTCCTCAAAACTCCAACGTATCTTGTTGGATTTCTCGTTCTCTATCTTCTGCACACAACCCCACAATGTTTCAACAACATCAGCGTCTTTGCGATACTCATCGTCCAAAAACTGGTCGATCACATATTTTCTCTCGACAGAGATATCTTTGCAAGCTGCGTATCGTGTTCTCAGGCGTTGTTTGCGTAACTTCGCCAGCTCAAACTTCTTAATAACTTCGACAATTGCATCTTGGCGTTCCTTGTCGTCTATTTCGACTTGTTTTTGGACATAGTTTTGAACTTGTTTGACAGTGTGTGGAAGGTTACAAGCCATTTTTTTGTGTTTAATTTGTTGTTTGAATTATGTTTGAAAGTGGGTTTGATTTGGGTATTTATAGGATGAAAGTCGTAATTTTTTTGAAAAAAAGTTTTTTTTTTTTTTTTTTTTTTTTTTTTTACACAAACGGATAGTTTTTTAAAAATCAAGTGGGATTTGTTTGTGCAATATCGATCGTTCATACGAACGATTTGATTATTTGTAACCGGCGATCGATATGGACCGATCGATCCACAATGGTACGATCGATATGGACGATCGATCGATTGATATCCACGATCGATAAAACACGACCCACTGCGTATAGCCTTACAACACACCACCTTCCCCACAAAACACTTCGGTGTTTGATTTATGTGTGGAATGCTTGTGTTTTGTGATCCTCTTTTAGAGACATAATAAAAAGGGTATTTATAGCCGTAACAAATGCATAATGGTACTCACAAAGTCTATATGTGTCATTGTGTAGTCAAATCATATATTTTAATTGTACAGGACATTTTCAGGGACTTGTCATTTCAAAGTGTCATATTTCGTGTAAAATTTTAAGCGTACGCGACATTGTCAGTGAGTTGTCATTTCAAAGTGTCATATTTCGTGTAAAATTTTAAGCGTACGCGACATTGTCAGTGAGTTGTCATTTCAAAGTGTCATATTTCGTGTATAATTTTAAGCGTACGCGACATTGTCAGTGAGTTGTCATTTCATTGTTCAGAACCTTTAAAAAGTTGTCTGACCTCAATTATTGCTATATAAGCTAGCTATGCTAGCTATGATTTGATTTCTTCACATATTTGCTACTTCTCTTAACAGTATCCATGGATTCTAACATTAAGAAGTTTAAATGTGTGTTACATTATGATGATCAGCATCGAGGTGTCATTATGTATAATGATTTGACGTACGCAGGGCTAGTTGGGTTGGTGTTGAAGAAATTCAATTTAGATTCAAATATTCCGATTAATTTGTCCTGTAAGTTGGCTTCGTTTAACTATCGTATTGACATTACTGAGGATGATGAAGTAATGTTTTTTGTTGAATGTGCTTGTACTGCTACTGCTGGGGTGGCACAATTGTATGTTGTTCAACCCAACAAATAAGATGATTGCGCTTATCTTGTTTTGTGTTAACTGGTTTGTATTTTATTAATGAACGTTTCTACTCTTATTTGAATAAATGTTTAATTTGGAAACTTATGGTAATGTTTATTGAAACACTGATAACAAAAATCATATAAAGATGAAATTCTTAAAGCATACAAGACACTTATTGATTGATATTGTTAATAATTGAAACGATTCTTCCATAGGGCTCTATGACGTTCATCTGCTTTAGCTTCCTCATTCTCAAAGTGTTCTTGTTCCGCCCATTCAACCATTTGATCGAAAGTGTAATTTGATTGTCCTATGATTTTTTTTCTGTCTTCGTTTTCACAGGTGTAGTCTGTTATCACATGATCCATCATTTTTGCCAAAGTAGCATTTGGGCATACATGCTTTTCAATAATAAAACTGACACCGCAATGGTCAATGTAAACTTCCAACTGGCCGCCTTGTGATGCTGAAATATCAAACATCACATGCATATCATAGTTGTTTCTTAGCTTGACGGTGATTGAATACCCAGTGTGCGGAACTTCATAATAAAGAGCGTGAATCTTTGTATCGACAATGTTAGACAAGTATTGTTTCAGCTCATCCAGCTTCATTCTTGGAATATTGATGTTCATCTTCCAACCGTTTACATACTCCAGCTTTCCTTCATTGCAAACCAGTTGACCATTATTGTGAACAATAAAATTGAAAATCGTTTGTGAATACGGCGTCGTAGGGTTTTTTTTTTCTTTCGTTCAATGTTAAACCGGACACGCTCTTCACGTTTGTTCTTTTTCTCTACCATTTGATGTAGATATCGGACACGCTCTTCACGTTTTAATTTTGTTTCTTCTGAAATTACACATGCAAATGATTCTTCCAAACAACCATCATCTGGAATCAATATTGTGGTTAGATCTTCGCGATTGTGAGAAACTAAAATTTGGATCTTTCCTGCAACATTTGCGAAGTCATACATAACATCAATATCATAATCGCTTTTAATTTCTTTCATACCATTTAACGTGTTGTTTTGTGGCAACATGTAATATAGACTTTGGACCATTGACGGTAATTTTCTCTTCAGATAGGTAACCATATCTTTAAAATCAAATTGTGGAACAATAATATTCAAGTGTGAACCACCTTCATATGTTAGTGGGTTAAGTATAAATTTTCCATTGTAGTTGATAGTGAATTCGAATGTATGGTTATTAGATGTTGACATTTGGTGAATGAAAGAAGACACAATTGGTATTGATAACTTGATACCACATAACCCAAGAATATATATATATATATAGATACCACAAAGGTGAGTTGTCATTTCTTTGTCAGAAGTGATTTACGAGTAATCAATTTAATACTATTTTTACATTAAAGCTGAAAACATATAAAGAAAATGATATCATCGAGAATTGGATAATAGAAATTTGAAAGCATAATAGGACATTACTATTAGAACATAGATAGAATTACAAATTAGTCTTACTGTGACTTGGACGATGGACAATGAAAAGCATAACACGACAATAAAGGCAACAGAACACCCATAACAACAAATTAGTCAAATAACTTTTTTGAACATGAAGGTTTATCTTGTGTACTCTTCTTGGTATGCTTAACGTTGCATGGGTTGGCCACTACGAGTTCGAGTAACTCAACTCTTGAAATGTACACATGCATTTTGTTTTGTTGAAGTTCTGTGTACGATAACAGACTTTCGTGGTCTTCAATTGCAGCAGCCAATGGTACTAGCCCTGAATCAAGACTACAATTTGGTTTTTGTATATAAAAAAAAGCTTGGGGAGTTTTCATCGTAACCTAAACAATTTGTTAAAATTTGCTTCAATTGATCTGCCGAGAAAGTTTCAAACTCGACTGGATCTACGCAAGCAGTTAAACCACCTTCAAACTTTCTTCCTGGTGGGGAAGTGAACCTCCCGTAATGATGTAGTAGAACTTTGAATGTCATTTATTCAAGTTTAGTAATATTTGAAAAAGGAATGAATTATTTTATTGAACTTCAAGTGCGACAATGTGCCTTATATAGAACCTTCAAATTCGTATTTAATACTTTCACATCTGAACTCATTTTTGTGCTATCATGTCAACAGTGAAAAATGAATAGTGGAACTGTTTGTGCTATCATGTCAACAGTGAAAAATGAATAGTGGAACTGACGTGGTGCATCTTTATTTTCAGTTGTCATTTCTAGTATTTTATTAAGGTTTTCTGAAAATACATGCTATATTTAAAAAAGGAATTTATTACAAGCTTCATAACAAATGTTACAAACTTAACACAATTACACTAAAACACATAAGTAAAAAGTGCAAACTGGTTACTAACCAAACAAGTTAAACCAACTATTATTAGACTGTTGAGTGTTTAGATCATTTAAATGTTGTGAGGGGTATGGTTGGGAGGGGTATGGTTGGGAGTTATATTGTTCAGAGCCGTGTGCCGGGTTATGATGAGCATGTTGTTCATTACTTGCTTGCCCTTGGTCATACTGGCCTGTTGTGTAAAAATTTGGATTGTATGGTTGTGTTGGTAATGTGTTATGTCCAAACACATGCGATGGGTATGTGTGATAAGTAGGAACGGTGTGATGATCAGTTTGATTTGGGTATGAGTCGAATAAAGGAGTAGTTTGTTGTTGCTCCTTAACGGATTTTTTCTTTCTGGGATACTGTTTTCTTTTGTTTAACATTTCATCAGGGACGAACGGTTGCTTGCATTGCCCACGTGTGTGTCCAGCTTCACCGCACCTACGACAATGTCTTACCCTTGGTTCCTCACCCTGGGATGGTATACGGTTAGTATTTTTTGGTCGCCCGGGTTGTGGGTTGTCCATTCGTGGAGGAGTGATAGGTTGTATATGTGTTGGATACTCCCATTCGTGAAACTCTCCAACAAAATTCACTGCCTCTGCATATGTGGCTTGGTATTTTGCTTTTTTAAACCAGTCCTGAACGTACTGGAGACAATTGGTTTGACCCAAAAATCTACTCACAGCAATAACATGACCACAAGGTATACCGGAAAGCTGCCATTTGCGGCAATCACATGTCCTAGATGCTAAGTTCACTTCCCGGTTGTATCTCCCATCAAAAACCTGGAACCGATCTTGGTTAACCCCGTATACATTCCAGGTTGCACTTTTGATTTTTCTCTTTTCCACTTTATGGGTTGCCCAATCAGTTATTTCATACTTCATTTTTGCTGCATAAACAACAAGGCTCTAAGAAGTGACTTTATATTAAAGATAAATATTAAAAGTATAAATATATTCTGTTTGACAATAAATACCAGCAACTTGTCGCCGTTTAAAATACCAGTCTTGCACCATTTTTCGATATTGCTCGGTCAGCATTGTTATAGGCAGCTTCCTTGATTTTACGGTAAAAGCATTAACAGACTCGACGCTGTTAGATGTACAGTAATTGTAGCGAGTTAGTGGGCAATATGCTCTGGACCATCTGTGAACACCCGCTTCTATTAGCTTGTGGTACGCCTCAGGCTGAATAGACAGCAATATTTGCATCTTACTATCAAATTCGTCAGGTGTATACGCTTTGCATATCCTCCAAAATAGCGCCTTTGTTGTGTCTCTTTTTAACTTCAGGTTCATCATTAGATGACGACAGCAAATACCATGAAACGCCAATGGGTATTCATTTCGTACAGCTAACGCAATAGAAGGATGCCTATCAGATATGATAACCAAATCCTGTCTATCGCCTATGCATTCTTTAAGGCATGAAAACCACCATGACCAACATTCACCAGTTTCCCCTCTGCATATACCGTAAGCAATAGGCACAATTTGGTTGTTTCCATCCATGCCTACTGCTAACAAATTTGTTCCTTTGTACACGCCCTTCAGATGTGCCCCGTCAACTATAAGCAGTGGTCGGAGATGGAGTAAGAAAGTTCGAATCTGAATAACAAAATTGAATACACATTAAACTATGTAAACCTACCCTAAATTGAATACAATGAAACCAATCATGAAAATTAGAATCACTTACCGAAACACCAATGGCAACGAATAACATCTCGAAAACTCCTTCTTCATTTGTCTTGATACGTGTGATAGTGCCTGGGTTTTTTTTACTAGGTTGTGACAATAATACGGCAACATTTGAAATGATTCTTGATTCGTTCTTTTTTGTAGTACTTTTTATTTTTCCGAAGGAAAAGGCAACGTATGCGTTTTCCCCGGGTCGTTTCCCAACGAAGGTCGAATATCGAGTCTTTGTTCCGGTGTCGAATACGTGTAGTGAATGTGTGAAAAAGAGTGATTGATTTTTGATTTTATGCTACGAACAATGAAATTATAAAAGAAATTAATTAATTAATCTAATGCAACAATTAAACTAAGCATGTAAATCTAAAAGAGAAAATTCAAATTTAGAAAAGACGTTACGCGACGAATTATAAAACGTAAATAAAAATGATTTTGTGAAATTTAAAACCTAAAAATATAAAAATAATTTTCCTAGATTCAAAATGATAAAAGAAAATTTTTGGAAAAAGAAAAATAATTTTTTTTTATGAATTAAAACTATTTAAAACTAATTAGGTGATTTAACTAAAATGCAAAAGTAGAAAAAACTAATGGAATGAAAATGTAGTTTAGAAAAACTAAATTATAAAAGAAAATTAAGAAATAGTTTATAAAAACTAAAGGGACTGAAAATGTAATTTAGAAAAATTATCCTATAAAAGAAATGTAAGAAAATTAAAAGTTTATAAAAGCTAGGGACTAAAGTTGTAAAAACTGAAACTATTATAGATTTAATAAAAGACAAGGACTAAATTTGCCAAATACCAAACTGTTTTATTATTAAAACTACCAGCCCTGATTTAAACTAAAACAGAAGGTTTAGGGACCAAATTTGACAAACTCAGAAACTTTAGAACACCAGTTCATCACAGTAAACCAACTTATAAAGCACTTTACAAAAGCTTATAATTTGCTCAATTCTTGACCAATTTTTAAAATGTAAACTGATTTGGAAAGCTTAACCAGCAGAGATTACCAAAATCCAAAAAAAAACTATCACAAACACTTGATTGCTATCTCAATTTGAAGCAAAAACAGACAACCAAACCTTAAACATGCACAAACTTAGAAACAGCACTATAATAAGCTAAAACTCAGATCATCAAAATAGTGTGCTACTAATCTATATTCCACTACTATAGGCTACTGATGCACTAGTTTCCTCAACACGACCTCAAAACAGCTTAGTGCAGTGAATAACCTCAAACTTAATGCAATAAACTCTAAACTGATATCTAATTTAATCCACTACAGCTATACTACTAATTTAATCAAAAGTACTTAAACAGAAGAAGCTAAATATCAAAAAGCAAGTAAAAAAAAAACTCACAAGATGGTCCTGCTAAAATTTTGGCGATCAAAGAATATTAAAACTACCCAGGCTATTAAGCCACTAACATAACATAAACCAATATCAGCTTCTATCGAACCCAATATCCAAACAATGATCTGAACCCAGGCTTAAGTAAGCCAGTAAATAACAACCCAATATCCTGCTTCTCTCGACCCCATCAGCATAACCAACTTATCATCAGCTTATCAACTATTCGGATTTTTTTTTTTTTTTTTTTTTTTTTTTTCTTTTCTGAAATAACACTCGAACAACAATAATACTAACTGAAATTTGAAGTCGATAACAACTATTAAACTGGAAATTAAAATTTCATTAATCCAAAATAAAATTACAAAGTAAAATTTAACACTAAAAATTACAATAAAACTTGACTGAAATTTAAAATAATCAGTAAAACAATTAAAATAAAAACACTTCTATCTAAAAAAAACTCGAAACTTCTCGTTACAAATTTAATCCGACTGAAAAATTAAAGTAAAAATAAAACAAGTAAATCAAATCTATCTAAAAAAAAACTAAAAAAACTAACTCTCGAACGAAAGTGATCCCCGCTATTTATAGGGCTTGGCCGATCCTTCTGGAGAGTCCACGTTGGCGATCCGCGTGAGTCCACAGCCATCTATCACCCTTGGATCTTCCCTTCATCTTCAAGCTTCAATTTCCTCCGTACGATCAAAATAGCTACGTGTTCGGTCCAATAGATTGCTGCCACGCGTCATTCTTGGTGTCAGTAGCATCCTCGAAGTCCGTGCAATGACCATCTTACCCTTAATTGTGGTAAATTCGTTTGGTAAAATTTAGGGTTCATCCGGTTGGTGAAAATGGGAAAGAGGGGCGCGTGTTATAGTGAAAGAGATAAGAGTGAGGTGAGTGTTTTATTTTGTTTGTTCTTTTGACCGAATGGTAGTAATATTAGTTTTCTTTGACCCGGGTTTAGTTATTAGTGTTGGATCGGGTTAAGTGAGTGGGGTTGGGCCGGTTGGGTTGGTTTTAGGTGGGCCGGTGATGTGGGATGGGGTAGAGTGAAAGGAGTGGATTGTTTTTGGAACCGGATTTAGGACTAATTTTTAGTGATTTAATGATTTGGTGATTAAAGGATATAAGGGCCAAACGTGTATTCTTCTGAAATCAAGGGACCATTCTTGCCATATTCCAAAGTAGATCCAAGGGTGAATTTGACAATCTCTGAAAATATGAGGGACCTCGGGTTGACTTTGACTATAATTTCTCCTCGGCATCGGCTACAAATAACTCTTCCATATCTCGTGCTCGGTTTCCCGGTTCTTTGCTTGATTTTGTCCTTTTCTTTGATATCCGTGCCTGCATATGTAAAAACACAAAAACACAATATATTTGGCATTTTGGTCGGGTTTTTGGTCATTTTGGGTCCGGTTTTTGGTCTAGAAATGGTATGTGTTTAAGCACATACCAAAATTCCCCCAGACTAAGCTATTGCAATGTCCTCATGCAATATTATAAGAACTCCCCGATTTTCCTTTTTATTCTATTTTTGTATTTTTATATTTTTATTTTATTCATGTGACGGCTTTTGTTGACAATCATTATCCTTCGATAATTTTTAGGGTCTTCGAGTAGGAAACACGACACAAGAGGAAGTGACCATACGGATAAAATTCGTCGTCCCTGATTTTTCACGAGTCCCCATACTAAGCTTAAAAACGAAATCATTGTCATTTACAAGTGAGACTGCCAACACTACTCAGAAAGCTAATTGTGAACTTCTCGTTCCCAAGTTCCTATTTTCCTCTATTTATTTTATTTTTGGTGAGAAATGAATTTCTTCGAATTCTCGTTTTGATAATTTTTAATCCGATAAAGATACCTAGTTTAGACGCTAAGTAGTTTCCAAACCTTCCCTCGAAAACCGTTGCATACAAAAATGAGGTCCACATCGAGGTCTCTGATTTAACACGATTTTGAGAATATCCATTTTATTTGCGACCGAAACAACTCATCTACGAGTCCAGAGACGGAAGCCTTTATTAGGATACCTCGGAGTCGAAATTTGGCATTTTTAACATTATTAAGCACATATTATTAATCCTTGGCCCTTTATAACAATCACAACATCGGCTGCGAACCGGCAAGATGTGATAGTCTATTATGACCTTGGAATTTTTCCTCTGCCTTTATTAGAAGTCTACAACATCGGCTGCGAACCGGCAAGATGCAGAAAACTTTTTAAGGCTTTGGATTATTATTATTATTCATTATTCATTACATATTTTGCCAAATCCCGAGTCCTACGGCTTTTATAACAATCCCAACATCGGTTGTGAGCCGGCAAGATGGAATAGTCTATTACACCGTAACACTGGCAGTACCTTGATGTGTACCCAACTCTTATAAGCAAGAATTCTCTAAGGAAGAAATAAAAACTAATCATCACCAAAACTAAAATAGCTTTAATTATTCCTAAATTTCTATTTTTGAGTGAAACAAGCTTATGGGAACAAAAAGCCACAAATAACTTCGATGAGCTCTAAAGAGATCCAACTACTCCACGTTTAGCAATCTAACTTATAAACAACTCTATCATTTCTCGTTCTTCGCAAATTTAAAATCTTAAATAATAAGATCCGCGAATGCTTAGCCTTATAATCAAGCCATGCATATATAAAGTCGAATACGGGAACTTGCAAATTCTTAAAAAGAATTCGCGTTTTCTAGCTCCTTGTGTAAAAGACTAGCACGAGCTTATAGATTATAAATGGTTAAGGAGACAAGCTAGGGCTCAACACGCCCGGTCAAGTCAGAATTTTATTCCTACTCTCTCCAGCGGAAAATCAACAAAAATGTCAAAATTTATTATATTTTTGCACAAAAATTTTTAAATTTTTCTCATTTTTTTTTTTTTTTTTTTTTTTTTTTTTTTTTTTTTGGATTTTTTAAATTTTTGGAGGAAAAACGGGGTTGCATGAGAAAACGGCAAAAATGCAAGGCAAAAATCAAATCGACAGATTACCCCCCCCCCAAGACTAAAACGAGACATTGTCCTCAATGTCTTAAAGGTAAGGGTTCTCCCACAAAAATCTAAGGCCGTTTATTAATTATGCCAAAAGATAGATGTAAACGATAAGATTTAGGATATCGGATAAGCAGCGGATGATGAAACTCGAGTAGCGTGAAGGAAACTACGAGCACGAGAGTCTTCATCATTAGCATTCCTGGACACATCACAGAAAAACAACGAGGCACAAGATATGGAGGAGGATCCCCTCCTCTTTATTAAGAAAATAGAAAGAAGATAGATGGATAAGCATGGGGTGCCTCCCACGAAGCGCTTGTTTTTGTTAACCGAGTCACATGAGCTTGACTCGACCCCGAATTTATTTGTCCATGGGGGAGCAAGTGGAAGAGATAATCTCAATCGGACTTTCGTTCAAGATGTTTGAATAAACATTGAAGCACACGAAAGTTCCACTCCGATTGAGATACCCACGGCTTTAGAAGATGAAAGCGGTGATGCCGGGGTCAAAAACTTTGTCTTCGTTTCCGGCTGGAAACGATAGTAAAGTTTCAAGCAGAGATGACTCCGGACAGAATGGGAGTTTTTGAATAGAAAGAGGTAGAGAGGAATCACTTTTCTTCAGAATTAAAAGTTCCTTTGATGAGGCAGGAAACTTTAAATTCTTAGCACGAGTCAATTTCATCAAAGGATGAACATCATTGAGTAAGCCTGGCTTAAATACTTTGTCCTCACAAGAAAACTCAGCAGGGTACTCGATGGAGGACTCAATAAAGAAATCATCCTCGGAAGAATAAGGAGCTAAGTCATGAGAGACAATTGTAGCATCCTCGGTTATGGTTTCAATTTTAGGGCCTTTTTCAGTAGGTTTGCCATATAAAAGATTTCTCCATTCGGTTTGGTCGGCCCTAAAATCGAAGAGATCATCATCATCATTAAGCTCGGAGTAAGAATCAGATGATGGAGCATGGTACAAAAGATCTTCAACTTCTTTATAATCAGCATGAAAGTCAAAGAGATCATCATCATATGATGGAAGTGGATCATCGTGAGCGAGTTCATCAGTGAACTCCTCGTGATAAGAATCATATTTAGACGGATCCTGGTTCATTAAAGATTCCAATTTTCTTAAGTCAGATTCAAAATCAAACTCATCGTCCTCATCCCCCGGTGGGATTGGATCGATGTGAGCGAGTTCATCGGCGAACTCCTCAAGAAGAGAATCAATATAAGAAGTGGTACTGCCACTACTTTGCTCTTCTGATTTTGATTCAACATCTGGAACGGATTTAGGCGGTTTTTCCTTAACATCTTCCAGGGGAAACAATTGTTCATCAAATTTCAAGATATCTTCCCCTGGATTACTATTGGTCTCAACAATTTCTGGCGAAATTGGAGTATTAACAGACAACACCTCGAACTCTTCCCTCGAGATTTCACTTCCCTCAATCGGAGGAGAAGGATGGGAAGAGTCGGAAAGAACAGAATCAACCATCTCTACACGATAAACCGTCTCCGGAGGTGGGACAAGGGGTGTGCTCTTAGAGCTAGCATTTTCCACCTCTTCCGTTGTGGTCTCCGAATCCGATTCATCATTATCAAGAATACTCTTAGTATTTGTAGCACAACACTCAAACCATTTGCTCGATCCAGGATTAATTTTCATGGCCTTGAGTTCAGCACGTTTTTCTGACATACTCTTGACCGTGAATCTTGAAAGGTTTGGATCAATTCTTTTAGGAGCAATTACGGGATCGGACTTTTGATCAACCGTAGCGACATTGCATTTGTCGGTTTGAGGTTTCGAGTTCGGATTGATTTGAAACGTGACTTTTTCATTATCAACTCGCAGAGTTATTTCTTCTCCGTATACGTCAATCAAAGCCCGCCCGGTCCTCAAAAATGATCTTCCGAGAATGAGAGGAACTCGGGGGTCGGCGTCAAAATTAACAACCACAAAATCTGCAGGAAAATGGAACTTCCCCACTTTAACGAAGACATCCTCGGCTATACCTTCGGGACGGGTTACGGAACGATCCGCAAGCTCGAGAGTCATACAAGTGGGGGTAAGTTTAGGCAGAGAAAGCTTTTGCCATACTGACAACGGCATTAGGTTGATGCTAGCACCGAGATCGGCCAAGGCGGAGCATTCAACCATTCCCGGAAATTCACATGGAATAAGGAATTTTCCGGGATCTCCAAGCTTTTTCGGAAGCTTTTTGAGAATTACCGCTGAGCAGTTTTCATTCAGATGAGTTTTTGCTAACTGAATTAATTTTTCTTTGTTATTCAGCAAACTTTTGAGAGTCGAAACAAACTTAGGCATCAAAAGTAAAGCATCCGCGAAGCTTATATCGAAATGTAATTCTTGAAAAATTTGGAAAAATTTTTCCATTTGATTTAAAGCTTTATCGCGGAGCTTTTGATCATTCAATCTCGAAGGATACGGAAGGTTTGCTTTGACGGGAATTTCTTTTGGCTCAACATTCTTTGGTTCAGATGGATGGATGACCGGAGGTTGGACGTCTTTGGTTCCTCCGTTGTTAGTAGGAGGTTCCATGTCCTTAGTCGCCTCGGGTTCACGGACGGCTACCTTGGGAGGTAGAGAAGAAGCGGTAGCCGGAGCCGTGGGTCCATCATATGTAACACCGCTACGAGTCGTTATTGCCTTAGCATCGCCCCTCGGGTTAGCAATTGTGTTGCTAGGGAGAGAAGAAGTACCCGAGGTTGAGGGTTGATTCATCTGAAAAAATCCACTCATCATTTGTTTAAGGTCGTTTGTTTGTCGAGATATTGTCGTATCAATCTCCTTCCGAAAGTCAGCTCTCATATTGTTGATTTGACCTTGCATAGTTCGTAAGCTAGCATCGGTTGCTTTCATATAACTCACAAAGTCGGGAGGAAGTGGAACTTGGGGAAGAGGAGGTTGATAGACTTGTTGCGGTTGAGCTTGATAATTGTTTCCTCGATTTTGGTTGTAGCTTTGATTTTGATTGAAACCTTGATTGGTTTGAGGTAAACGGTTTTGGTTGTTTTGAACGGGTGTAAAACCGGGTGGTCCCATTTGGTTGCTAACTCGGTAGTTAACTTCACCTTGAGGACGGAATCCTTGATTTTGATTGTAGTTTGCAGCTGCTGCAGTAGCATTGCAAACTTGGCTGTCGGTAGCTTGACAATCATAATATGGATGGGGACCACCACAAATAACACAATTTTCTTGCACCGCTTTCACTTGAGCTGGTGGAGAAGATTGTTCCTTTTGTGATAGAAGGAAAGCTTGGAACATATCTGCAAGCTTGTCAATCTTAGCATCACTGCTAGAAGCTTGTGTACTCACCTTAGAAACAACCGGTTTGTTCCTTGAGGTAGGTACCTTAGATTTGTTCTCAATAATTGAAAGAATTTCTCTCGGCATTCGACTCATGATATTGCCACCGGCGGCTGCATTGAGTGAATCCTGATCTGATTGAGTTAAGGCATTGTAGAACGTATCGATTTGATGCAATTCCGAGAATCCGTGATGTGGGCATTTCCGTAGGAGATCCTTAAATCGTTCCCATGCCTCACCGAAATTCTCATCAAATCGTTGCTGGAAATTTGTGATTTCATTCCTAGCATTGGTCATTTTAGACGGAGGAAAGAAATAGTTCACGAATTTATGGACGAGATCTTCCCAAGTACGGATTGATTGAGGAGGTTCTTTCTCGAGCCAAATTCGGGCCGCCCCCTCGATCGAAAATGGGAATAACATCAATTTGATTGTTTCGTGAGGGACATCCTTATGGTAGTGTGTTGAGGTTAATTTATTGAACCATCGGATGTGATTGTGAGGATCCTCCCGATCAAAACCATGAAATTGATTTCCCGTGACAAGTTGAATTAAACCGGTCTCGAGTTTAAAATTTGTATTTCGAATCGGGGGTATGACAATAGCATCTCCGTATCCCACGGTGGGACACTGGAGTAACTCTTGCATAGTGCGGAGATCGGGAGCTTGTCCTTGATTGTGATTGTCAACACCCACCGGCGGGGGTTGATTGTGTTGGTTGTTGGCCATTTCCTCAACGGTTGAGAAATGAACACGGTTGTTTTGACGGATAATCCTCTCGGGATTTGAAAGTGGTGAAAGAAGAGGATTAGAAGAAGAAGAACGGGTGTGCATACACCAAAAAGGAAACAAAAATAAAAATCAAAAATCTTTTTGTATTTTTGGTTGGGAATTATTTTTGGCTTTTTTAATATATTGAAAACAAAAGACTTTATTTTCTTTTTGGTAACCGTTATGTTAACCGTAACCGTTTCCTTTAAAACTACGCGCAGCGTGGCGGGAAGGCAAAGGTAGCTCCGAAGATGCTTAAAAACCCGCCTTCTTCAGCTCGACAATTTAATGTCAAGCTTCCTTAAACCCCGTAATTAGGTTGTAGTAATAAAGTAATCCGATAACGATCAATTTCACGATTTGTTTTGTTGTTATTTGGAATGGTTTACAACCGCCCTCCTTCAACGGAAGACCGAGGATTTATTATTAATGGTGAAAACACTTTAGGAAAAGTGTTTTTTAATTATTATATTTTTGTATTTTTATTTTTTATGATCTTCAAATCACAAAAACAACGGACGAAATCGACGCACTCGTTTCAAGCCTTCCCCGGCAGCGGCGCCATTTTTTTTGATTCGTTCTTTTTTGTAGTACTTTTTATTTTTCCGAAGGAAAAGGCAACGTATGCGTTTTCCCCGGGTCGTTTCCCAACGAAGGTCGAATATCGAGTCTTTGTTCCGGTGTCGAATACGTGTAGTGAATGTGTGAAAAAGAGTGATTGATTTTTGATTTTATGCTACGAACAATGAAATTATAAAAGAAATTAATTAATTAATCTAATGCAACAATTAAACTAAGCATGTAAATCTAAAAGAGAAAATTCAAATTTAGAAAAGACGTTACGCGACGAATTATAAAACGTAAATAAAAATGATTTTGTGAAATTTAAAACCTAAAAATATAAAAATAATTTTCCTAGATTCAAAATGATAAAAGAAAATTTTTGGAAAAAGAAAAATAATTTTTTTTTTATGAATTAAAACTATTTAAAACTAATTAGGTGATTTAACTAAAATGCAAAAGTAGAAAAAACTAATGGAATGAAAATGTAGTTTAGAAAAACTAAATTATAAAAGAAAATTAAGAAATAGTTTATAAAAACTAAAGGGACTGAAAATGTAATTTAGAAAAATTATCCTATAAAAGAAATGTAAGAAAATTAAAAGTTTATAAAAGCTAGGGACTAAAGTTGTAAAAACTGAAACTATTATAGATTTAATAAAAGACAAGGACTAAATTTGCCAAATACCAAACTGTTTTATTATTAAAACCACCAGCCCTGATTTAAACTAAAACAGAAGGTTTAGGGACCAAATTTGACAAACTCAGAAACTTTAGAACACCAGTTCATCACAGTAAACCAACTTATAAAGCACTTTACAAAAGCTTATAATTTGCTCAATTCTTGACCAATTTTTAAAATGTAAACTGATTTGGAAAGCTTAACCAGCAGAGATTACCAAAATCCAAAAAAAAACTATCACAAACACTTGATTGCTATCTCAATTTGAAGCAAAAACAGACAACCAAACCTTAAACATGCACAAACTTAGAAACAGCACTATAATAAGCTAAAACTCAGATCATCAAAATAGTGTGCTACTAATCTATATTCCACTACTATAGGCTACTGATGCACTAGTTTCCTCAACACGACCTCAAAACAGCTTAGTGCAGTGAATAACCTCAAACTTAATGCAATAAACTCTAAACTGATATCTAATTTAATCCACTACAGCTATACTACTAATTTAATCAAAAGTACTTAAACAGAAGAAGCTAAATATCAAAAAGCAAGTAAAAAAAAAACTCACAAGATGGTCCTGCTAAAATTTTGGCGATCAAAGAATATTAAAACTACCCAGGCTATTAAGCCACTAACATAACATAAACCAATATCAGCTTCTATCGAACCCAATATCCAAACAATGATCTGAACCCAGGCTTAAGTAAGCCAGTAAATAACAACCCAATATCCTGCTTCTCTCGACCCCATCAGCATAACCAACTTATCATCAGCTTATCAACTATTCGGATTTTTTTTTTTTTTTTTTTCTTTTCTGAAATAACACTCGAACAACAATAATACTAACTGAAATTTGAAGTCGATAACAACTATTAAACTGGAAATTAAAATTTCATTAATCCAAAATAAAATTACAAAGTAAAATTTAACACTAAAAATTACAATAAAACTTGACTGAAATTTAAAATAATCAGTAAAACAATTAAAATAAAAACACTTCTATCTAAAAAAAACTCGAAACTTCTCGTTACAAATTTAATCCGACTGAAAAATTAAAGTAAAAATAAAACAAGTAAATCAAATCTATCTAAAAAAAAACTAAAAAAACTAACTCTCGAACGAAAGTGATCCCCGCTATTTATAGGGCTTGGCCGATCCTTCTGGAGAGTCCACGTTGGCGATCCGCGTGAGTCCACAGCCATCTATCACCCTTGGATCTTCCCTTCATCTTCAAGCTTCAATTTCCTCCGTACGATCAAAATAGCTACGTGTTCGGTCCAATAGATTGCTGCCACGCGTCATTCTTGGTGTCAGTAGCATCCTCGAAGTCCGTGCAATGACCATCTTACCCTTAATTGTGGTAAATTCGTTTGGTAAAATTTAGGGTTCATCCGGTTGGTGAAAATGGGAAAGAGGGGCGCGTGTTATAGTGAAAGAGATAAGAGTGAGGTGAGTGTTTTATTTTGTTTGTTCTTTTGACCGAATGGTAGTAATATTAGTTTTCTTTGACCCGGGTTTAGTTATTAGTGTTGGATCGGGTTAAGTGAGTGGGGTTGGGCCGGTTGGGTTGGTTTTAGGTGGGCCGGTGATGTGGGATGGGGTAGAGTGAAAGGAGTGGATTGTTTTTGGAACCGGATTTAGGACTAATTTTTAGTGATTTAATGATTTGGTGATTAAAGGATATAAGGGCCAAACGTGTATTCTTCTGAAATCAAGGGACCATTCTTGCCATATTCCAAAGTAGATCCAAGGGTGAATTTGACAATCTCTGAAAATATGAGGGACCTCGGGTTGACTTTGACTATAATTTCTCCTCGGCATCGGCTACAAATAACTCTTCCATATCTCGTGCTCGGTTTCCCGGTTCTTTGCTTGATTTTGTCCTTTTCTTTGATATCCGTGCCTGCATATGTAAAAAACACAAAAACACAATATATTTGGCATTTTGGTCGGGTTTTTGGTCATTTTGGGTCCGGTTTTTGGTCTAGAAATGGTATGTGTTTAAGCACATACCAAATGATTCTGTAGGTGAACCCCTAATCATTTGTAACCCATAATCCTTTCCTCTCCATGCTTGGTGGTAAGATATACTAATTTTATATTGCGTTAACATGTCTCTTTGCATATCTTTTGGTTTTAAATCTCTTCTAGCATCTTTCAACTTTTCACTAAAAATGTGACCAATAACATTTTTAGTTGCATTTCGATGGTTAGGATATGTTTGAGTTTTATCACACGTGTGATTATCATTCAAACTTGTAACTTCAAACACAGATGTACCTCCCACGCGTCTAGAGTTAATTCTCCATTTACAGTCGTTAAAATGATAGCACTTAACATAATATCTTATAGGTTCTGCCCTTTCGACTAAAAACTGGTAACCTTCTTCTAAACATTTCATCCTAATTGCTTTGTCTAAGTCATCTCTTGTGTCAAAAAACCTTCCCTTGAAAATATTTGTATCAATATTATTTTGGTTTGAAATTATTTGTTTGGACTGGTAAAGTGGTGTTTCTGGAACGTCAGGCATGAGCGAAAAAATATTTTTCCACTTATGATGGGTTGGTTTTGGGTTCTCGCTGTTCCCAACAACACCATCATCTTCAACATCTTCATCATCATTCTTATCGTCATCTGACCCGAAAGCAAATGATGAATTCGGTTTTGTGAAATTTGCCTCATCTTTAAAACCGGATTCAAAAATCGCATTATCATTTGATTCAAATTTTTTTGATGGGCCCTCATTTAAAAAATTGGCCTCATCTTTAAAACCTGAGTTGCCTTCATAACCAGAATACCCGATTTCTTTGTTAGTGTTTGTTTCAAAAAAGTTATAAAATGTCGGGTTTTCTTGGTTTGAGCTAAAAAATGCCATTTCTTCACATTCTTTCGTTTTAGTGACATAAAGATGCGGCATTTCTTGACTCGATGCAGCGTGTTCAGCAAAGAAAGTTACCTCATCATCGTCAGTGATATCCATTCGAACATCAAATGAGGGGTGCGAAAATTTGAAATTAAGCCGAACACTAGGATCCAACTTGAACTTAGAACGCACAGTTTCATCTAACCATGAGTAACTGATATTAGTATACATAATCACACCTCGTTCGGAATTATCAAAATGTAAAACACATTTGAATTTTTGAAAATCTGAACTCATTTTTAGTATTTGATATGGATGAAAGTGTTTGATATTCAAGAAATATACCACAAACACTAAATATAAGGAGACAATGCTGCAACAAAAATGTGACCAATAATTACGCAAATGTGACAAGGATGTGACAATTTGAAATGAGAGTTTCGTGTACGTGTATATCATTAAGCGAAATATGACATAGAATAGAAAATTTTATGACATTGATTTGACAATTGCATGACACATACGGGTACGTCTAATTAATTACGCGAAAGTGTTTGATATTCAAGAAATATACCACAAACACTAAATATAAGGAGACAATGCTGCAACAAAAATGTGACCAATAATTACGCAAATGTGACAAGGATGTGACAATTTGAAATGAGAGTTTCGTGTACGTGTATATCATTAAGCGAAATATGACATAGAATAGAAAATTTTATGACATTGATTTGACAATTGCATGACACATACGGGTACGTCTAATTAATTACGCAAAAGTGTTTGATATTCAAGAAATATACCACAAACACTAAATATAAGGAGACAATGCTGCAACAAAAATGTGACCAATAATTACGCAAATGTGACAAGGATGTGACAATTTAAAATGAGAGTTTCGTGTACGTGTATATCATTAAGCGAAATATGACATAGAATAGAAAATTTTATGACATTGATTTGACAATTGCATGACACATACGGGTACGTCTAATTAATTACGCGAAATATGACATTGATTTGACAAGTGCATGCCGTAATTAAACATATCTATTAAATTTCTCCTATAAATACTTGTGTTTAGTTCCATTTCTTTAAACACAACTAGATATTCACATTTCTACTCTCTACAAAAATTAAAAAATTCAGACAATGTCCCAACAAAACAAAACCGGATATCAAAATTCCCAATTCGTTCCACCCAAACAAAAAAATTACGCAACATACGCCCCAACACATAATGTTGCAGGTTCTTCAACATCTATGAGCGACCAGGATTGGATAATACCTGGTCCGGCTGGTATTCTTCAACAAGCCATTCTTCGCAAAAATGCAGACATCAGAGAGGGTGGCCCCGAATATTGTGTTGTGCCAACACAAGATTATATAGCGAAAGTAAACGAGGATGTCACTGAGGATGAACATTTTACTAGTGGGCCATGGTTGAGCGCGATTCATAAGGTGTTTAATTCTCAAGGTGTCATCGTAACTGGCTGTTTTGGGGATATAAAGAAGCATTGCGTAAAAGGGAAACTTGAACTTGTTGTAGCTGTTATCAAGTCTTGTACTCCTAACATACTGGGTGACCTTACATGTACACTAAAAGATCCGACAGGGACTATGTCTGGTACAATTCATCACAAAGTCCTTGCAGAAGACAAGGGTCCCAAAGACTATCTCAAAGTCGGAGCTGTTTTGGTACTTCGTAATGTTTCGGTCTTTACCTCAAAATCATCACCGCCTGCTCTTAACATAACAAAAAGGAACTTGGTTGAAGTTTTCGACAAGGATACCGTTTTTAGTGGATGAATATTTACGTATTCATGCCCTATGTTTATGTTTAATATTGTGTATGTAGTGTTTATGAAACACATCGTCCTCTGGTTTAATTGTTTCGTGTCTATGTACGGTTATTGTATTGTGTCTTTATGTAGTCGAATAATACTTGAATAAATGCTTCAAAAATATATCAAATAAAAGTTGAAAAAAAATACTTCAACATAGAATAGCATTACATACTAGTTAAACTGTACAACTAACAACATCTTAATTAATCATATCCACACAAACTAGTGTCCTCACACCGACTGTTGTAAAACATCCTACCAAGAGTACATCTAATATCGGAGAAAAAGCCTACAACATTATTAATATCAAATTGTGGTGGCCATCTACCCGTAACAAACTCATGTATTAGCCAACATGTGATTACTCCACAATCCATTGAATTTCCTTGTTGTGGGACTAAATATTGTACGTTGTTGTAATGGAATTCGAAGTTGTAGTGTCCATGTCCTGTCCTGGTGAAATGTCCTTGCTCTTCTAAAAACTTGTTCACAACTTCGGTAAAATCCAATACATACTGTCTTATTTGTTGACAACGGTCCATGCTGTGCATAGAGTCGAGTACCAATAACGTGGAATCATATAAATCAATAATTGCTGTCACCCAGTGATTCTGTGTCGGATTCATCGGCATCAACACCTACATATAAAATTTATTTATGTATACACAATTACATAGTCTAGTAAAGAGTAATTTATACAAAACAAATATACATTGAAAGATCTTTACTTACCCAACGTACAACATCCCATGACGGGTATGGACGTGTGCTACCATCCAATGTTCCCCTAAGCGACGGATTAATCGAAAGCATGGACACGTTACCATTTTCGGTCGGGTACACAGATGCAGTCCATGATTTAGCCACTGTCCATGGTTCGTTGTCTACCCTTTTTCTGATTAATAGCTCTATCCAACAATTCATATGCTGATTCAAAAGATTAAACTAAATCATTTAATGTTCTTGAAACTTAAATAATCTAAACCTCTAACAATTTAAAATAATACACTTACATCGTCAGACAACCAACCACGTTTATCCTCTGGACCCGGATCATTACCCATCCTGTATAAATCCGGAAGTAGATGTTGAAAGAACATAGGCTCTAGCACCCAACCCTTTGGATGACAGTCAAGGTATATCCCATACGGGACCATGAGGAATTCCTCAAAACTTGGATAGTTATTGCGCCTTACCTAAGAAAAAAATATACAATATCGTTACAAGTTTGTTAATTATATAAAATAAATGTTAATAAATTTAAAACATTTTAAGTAGTACCTTTGTAAGATCAACATTAGGAACATTTAAAGGTGAGCCAACAGATGTACCAACACAGGTAACATCATCATCAACCGGTAATTCTTCTAGGTTAAATCGTGGAATTGTTGCCGTACTCTTTGTTAGTTTAGCCCTAGCTCCACGTTTTTTAGGGAGGATTGTAGTGGGTCCTTGTTGGGTCCAAGGAAATTGCTGATATTTACCCGGACGACAATCCCTCCTTGGTCGGTCGATCGCACCCTTAAAAAAGATTAACCAAATAAATTTTTAACGTCATTAACATTATTAAACATATAATTGATGTAACAAAAACAATCACTAATCAATTACAAATAATGACCAAATTTAAAAATAATAATCGAAAATTAATAAGTTACCTGGATGTCAGCAGCATCGTTAGGGCGGGAGGACTGGTGATCAATAGGAGTGGCAAACTTGGCGAACCCCATTGGTGTACGGTTAGCAGTATGTCCGGTTGAGGGAAACGCATCGTTAGGGCGGGAGGATGGACCAGCCTGGTGATCAATAGGAGTGGCAAACTTGGCGAACCCGTCGCTAAAACCATCAAAGAAAGAGTCATTTGGTGGCCCGTCGCTAAAACCAACATTTTCATCATCAACAACGCTTGATTCTCTATGTACTCGTTGTTTATTGCGAAGTTGGTTTTGATGCAGTAAAAATGTTAATGAAACAATTAACAAGCCTTCATTGATATTTATATATAAACTCAAAATAAATTGATGTAAAACTATTTACCTTCATTTCAATCGCTTTTATTTTCAGTTCATATTCTTTCAACATAGCGTCATACGATGCGAACTTCTGTAAAACAGCCGGATGTATATCCTCATCCATAGAATGGTATGCTTGTGGCTGTATCACCGGAGGTGCGACCGGATTCCCTTCGAAATACGCTCTACTGTCACGCCACCACTCGGTCAATTCCTCATACTCATCTGGTGTAAGCCTAGGCAACGGTGGTTTTACCTGTAAAAAACATGAAAAATATATATGTCATTAAAAAAACTTAAACAATATTAAATTCATAATAGTTAAAAAAAAATGGATATCTCAAACTCACCTTCAATTGGTCGTCTAAAAACTTGTCAATAAGTTCTCTAACGACCAATTTGTTAAAACTCCATGCAACGGACCGGGGATGCAACACTCGATGATGACAGAAAAAATAAGGGCTAGCACCTTTCGGGAACATCTCCAATATCCAAATCTAAAAAAAAAACAAATAATAATAATAATAATAATAAATAATAATAATAATAATAATAATAATAATAATAATAATAATAATAATAATAATAATAATAATAATAATAATAAAATATACATATACATGAACTGTATAAATAGATAAATGACATACCTTGAAAGCCCATACAAATCCATTCAACGTGTACTTAGGAAGTTTACTAGGGTCCCTCCCATCAGCAAAGTGCTTATCCCTACGCTCAAATGCTGCATCCCGGAGATGTTTGTACAAGGTTGGCCATACATACGACCCCCACGGATACACATTCCACTTATCTAAATCCTCGACTAGCCTAAACAAAAATCCGTCCACTATATTGCCATGCTCAGTACCTTTCAACACCAACATCAAAACACCTAACAAACAAAGTCGAACACCATCTATGTCGCTCAACTTATTAAAGTCGTCTTTGTTTTTTAGGATTCTTAACAACGTACCAACTTGTATATTATGGGAATCGGTAGAAGAAGGGAACACTCGTCTCCTAAACAAGTTAGGTCCATCAATATACGACTCCCTAAAATTAGTCCCAAACCTTAAACCCGTAACTATACAAAATTCCTCCCTCCCAAACTGAATTTCAACCTCACCTAAACGATCAAGAGTACGTACACGATATCTTAATGGAACTATATTTGTGTCTCCCTCTTGACAAGCAACTTGGTGGCATATAAAATAGTGTATTAACACCCCACTCTCTTGCATATCCGGCATGTCTAACATCCAACCAAAACATGTTTCTCTAAACAATTTTTCCTTAGGGGTGTTCAATATCAATTTTCTAATATGACCAATTAAAGACAACCTACTCCTACATGTAACTTGCGCAGGATAATCCTAAAATAACCAAAAGACATAATAAATATATATTTACAAAACATATACGTAACAAATAAACAATAATTATAATGACAAAAAAAATTATAATTCGAAATTACCCGATTTTCCGCCATTATGACACAGTACACACTACCACAACCACCACCACAAGACTACCACCACAACGACAAAACGCCACCAGCAACAACCACACCACACCACTACAACGGCACAACCGGAGCACCACTTGACCACCACAACGACAAAACGCCACCAGCAACAGCCACACCACACCACTACAACGGCACAACCGGAGCACCACTTGACCACCACAACGACAAAACGCCACCAGCAACAACCACACCACACCACTACAACGGCACAACCGGAGCACCACTTGACCACCACAACTTCACCACTGCCACGCCTCCAAACCACCAACAAAGCACCACCGGAACTTGCTTTCTAGCTTATGTGAAAATAACCGGAAGTTGTTTTCTACCATATGTGAAAATTTGTACACGACATGTACAAATATACTTGCAAAAATTCGTTCCATCAAATCACAATGCTCCTTCCCCATGCAAATGTTCCTTCCCCATGCAATTAGCTCCTTCCCCATGCAAGAATTAATGCATGTCGCGTATATATATACGTGTCGTGTATATATATACGCGACATGTATATATATATATATATATATATATATATATATATATATATATATATATATATATATATATATATATATTTTGTCCCGAGCTTGGTAATGCAACATCTGGATGTCAAGCATGTCGCGTAGATTTTTAAGGGACATGTTGGGGTATTTGAAAAAACGGCGCTACCTTGGGGTATATTGAGGCACAACAAGTTATAAATGGGTATGTGAGTAATTTTCGCAATAAATTATACATAGTGTCGATATCTTACATACTCCGTATATAATAAGATAGTAGAACGAAACATATGAACAAATTATGCCGGATAAAATAAATATATAGAAAACATACATGCGGTTAGTCTAACAATTGCCAAGTAAGATAAAAGATCATAAAAACAATACAAATATGTTGCAGTATATTGTGTGACTCATTTTGACGTGTTGATGATACACAAAGACGTGTGTGGTTGAAATTGTTGATAACTTGAGCAACTTCATTTAATGCATGTGTGTTGAATTTAGGAAGGCCCTGGATAAGCAGAAGAGGAAATTATTGTACTATCCTTGTCATAACACTTTTGTCTTGCACTGCCCAAACTTTTCTACCTTTACAAATCTATCTAAGGATGTCGTGTATTCTTATACCTGACATTACGTGTACATACAAGGATAGTACAATAATTTTCTGTACACAAAATAATTTTTTGTACAAAAAAAATAAAAATAAATAAAAATAAATAAAATTTAATGTCGTGTACATACAACCACGACACTACCCGACATCAAATTTATGATAAAGTAGTGCTTGACATTGACTTTGTGAAAATTATAAAACTTACAAAAATCACCCATTAACTTTTTGATAATTACAAATTTTTTTTATAACAAATTTTATTCGTCAAATATTTAGTAAATATCTATCGAATTCTTTAATGAAAAAAATATCGTTGCGAAGAGCTCTAAATTACGAACAAAACAAGCCCAATATTAACATGCTTTTGACGTACGTACGATTTTATAAAAAATGTTGAAGTTTGATATAAATATATTTCTTAAAAAAAAAAAAAAAAAACTTTCAAAACACACTCTTAAACCATAGGGGCCAAAGACGTACAATTTTATGAAATAGGAATATCGTTTAGAAATAAAAACGTAAAATTTATAAACTAAAAACGCTAACTTTTTTTAATATAAAATTAAATTTTTTATTCATAAATTAAAACATTACATAGAATATATAAAACGTAAATGTACGAAATAAAAAGTTTATGAATGTTTACGTTTTTATTTCGTACGTTTCAACCGAGGGCTAGTCATGTCTAGTTCTATAAAAAGCTTATAAAAAGTTTATGAATGTTTATATTTTTATTTAGTACGTTTACGTTTTATATTTCATATGTAATGTTGTTAATTTATGAATAATTTTTTTTGGTTTATATAAAAAAAAAGTTGTCATTTTTTGTTTTATGATTAAAAATGATACCGTTTTTAGTTTATAAATTTTACGTTTTTATTTCTAAACGATATTCCTATTTCATAAAATTGTACGTCTTTGGCCCCTGTGGTTTAAGAGTGTGTTTTGAAAGTTTTTTTTTTTTTTTTTTTTTTTTTTTTTTTTTTTAAAGAAATATATTTGTATCAAACTTCAACATTTTTTATAAAATCGTACGTACGTCAAAAGCATGTTAATATTGGGCTTGTTTTGTTCGTAATTTAGAGCTATTCGCAACGATATTTTTTTCATTAAAGAATTCGATAGATATTTACTAAATATTTGACGAATAAAGTTTGTTATATAAAAAAGTTGTAATTATTAAAAAGTTAAAGGGTGATTTTTGTAAGTTTTATAATTTTTACAAAGTCAATGTCAGGCACTACTTTATCTTTAATTAGATGTCGGGTAGTGTCGTGGTTGTATGTATGCGACATTACTTTTTTTTTTTTTTTTTCTCTTCATCCAATCAGAAGGTGCCACATAATGTCGGGTATGAAAATACACGACATCATTGGGTAGATTTGTAAAGGTAGAAAAGTTTGGGCACTGCAAGACAAAAGTGTTGTGGCAGGGGTAGTACAGTATTTTTCGCTAAGCATAACCCTTTGATGATTCTCTCTGGCGAATAAAAGGAATGGGTTCTTCTAACATGTGCCCTCAAACACATATTAAGTTGTAATAATTAAACCAATTCTTTCCTTGTAAATCAAAAAATGCAACTAATACATATTAATCAAACTGACAAATTACTATAAATACATATACATTTTAATTTAATGAACTAAAACTTCACTTTTTTATTCACTTAAACATGTGCCCTCATGGCACATTTTAGAAAATCCCTTTAATCTGCTTATTTAGTGTAAGTCGACTGATCATTAGTATATCTTTATTATTTATCGACTCATTATAGCTGGGGTTTAGGATTGTTTCGTGCTCACGCTTTAAACCCTAACTGTTTCGGTAAGGGTTTTCTTATTTCCTGTTCGATTGATTGTGTTACTGCATGTTGTTTGTTTACTCCTGGTTGCTGTCGATTGTTGTTTGGAGATTGTTAGTGGGTTTAGAGAGAGATGGAAAAAGGGTTTTTTTGAATGCTAATAGCGCAAACAAAGGTACGAAACATGTTGGTAAAACTTATGGAAGTGTGTCGAGTGGGAGTAATGGTGCTGCTCCTATTGATACGTCAACTTCAAGTGGAATTGGTACTGGTGTTGGATCATTTACCCCTATGGCTGATCCTAATCTAATGTTTCCTACACATGAGGCTGAATTATCTAATACAGGTTATAATGTGTATATTGGAGATGGTGTTGGTAGGGTTCTAACGTGGGGAATACTCTTTCGAGTGGTGGTAAGAATGATGGGAAAGATTTCAGCAATGCTACTAATGACTCTAATGGTAATGAGGGTGGTGTGTTGAATAAAAGTGGATGTGATTTAACTTCTGATTCGTTTGTGCCAAGTGATCCAAAGGCTGCTTATCCTTCATCTAATGATCAGGCTACTAATGTTGGAAGTACTAAAGCTAAAGTGGGTTCGGGATCAGCTCCTAATGTGGATCCGTCTACTTCTTTTGCTAACATGCTGAATCATGGTCGTAATTTGCTAACATCGTGTTTCTAACCATGATACGATGTTACCTAAGGCTGCTATGGAGGGTGTTTTGAGCATGTATGATACTCCCTCCGTCCCATAATAAGTGTCCACTTTGACTTTTTTAAGTCTTTCTTGTTCAACTTTGACTATAAATATTTTTATTTGTGTTATATAATACGTGATAAAAATTATACCAAAATGAAAATACATTTAAAACGCAATCAATTCATATATTTTTCATCAAATATTATATAACACAAAGAAAATTATTTATGGTCAAAGTTTAATAAGAAAGACTCAAAAAAGTCAAAGTGGACACTTATTATGGGACGGAGGTAGTAATACTCTTGTTGGGTACTTTCTTGGAAAGACTATTGCATTCCCCATTGTTCAAAATTATATTACCAATACGTGGGGTAAGTTTGGCTTGAAAAAGCTTATGAAGAATGATGCTGGTGTGTACCTCTTTAAGTTTGATTCTAAAGATGGTGTTGATCGTGTTCTACAAATTCGCCCTTGGTTATTCCATAATTCGCCTCTCATTCTTAATAAATGGATTCTGAAGGTGTCCTTAACAAAAAATGAGATAACTAAGGTTCCAGTGTGGATTAAATTGCATAATGTTCCTTTACTTGCTATTCAGAAGACGGTTTGAGCTTAATAGCTACTCAAGTAGGGAAACCTATTATGTTGGATGCATTTACAAGCTCAATGTGTATTGATTCGTTGGGACGTATCAGTTTTGCTCGTGCTCTTGTTGAACTTAGTGCGGAGTTTGATTTGAAAAGAGAAGTTAGTATGGCTATTCCTAATGAGGATGATAGTGGTTATACTAAGGATATCATTAAAGTTGAATATGAATGGACGCCTCCTCATTGTGATGTGTGTAAAGTTTTTGGGTATGATCGTATCAATTGTCCAAAAAGTGTTAAGGAGGCTGTTCGTAGCGACAATAATGTGGCTTCTAAAGTTTCTACTACTTTTGAAGAGACTGATGATGGTTTTACTGAGCTTCAGAATCATAAGGATAAGCGAAATAAGGTTGTGGTTCAAATGCCTCAGAAAAAGTCGTTTCGTTGTATTTATGTGGGTAAAGGGGCTAAATTTAGCCCTTCTAAACCTAAGCAGGTGTATGTACTTATGTCGAAGAAGGCGGTTGCTACCAAGGAGAAAATCGCTAAAGAGGCAAATATGAGTGAGACGACAGTTGCTACTCCAAACCCGTTTACTGCTCTTGATATGGAAGATACTGATAAGAATAGTATTCCTTGTACTACTCCTATTTTTTAGAAAATTGGAAAGATTGAAAAGCTAATTATTGATGGGAAAGCAACTCTAGTGGATGATAATGGTAATTCTCTTAAAAAGGTGGATGAGTTTCAAACGACTAAAAAGGAGTCACAAGATCAGCTTGTGAGTGAGTTTAAAGAGAAGGAGCAGATTGCGGCTTCTAAGCCTAGTTCTTCTCCGTATACTTCTTTTACCAAGGTGGGTAACCCATTTTCTAAGGTGGGGGATGTGGTTGTTTCTGACAGTGATGATGAGGAGGTGCTTGAGCCGGATAATCCTATGGCTAAGTTTCTTGCATCTACAGGCGGCGGTCACGAGCTTGAAGATTATTATGATGATTATGCGGATCAGGTTTACGATTTACCAGGGCAATTGGATGCCTTTTGTGGCCTGTATGATATCAAACTTCAAGGTCGTCGTAGGAAGTAATTTTGTTTTTGGTAGGTCATAAGATTGGAATGTCTTTCTTATGTAGTATTTTGGTTGTTGCACAATAGGTGATGTTTTATGCCCATGTAACGGGCCGAGATGAGAGACTCACTCTCATCCATTGTACTTAAATGTTTTTTGGAGTAATATATTTACCATGGTGATCCCCTTTTACCCAATAAAAATTGTTGATAACGAGGAAGGTGGCCGCCCGTGCATCGCGGGCGCGCGGGGGGTGGGGGTGGGGAAATTTGGTTTATTTTTCCTGTTAAATGCATAAATTTATCGAATACGGTAATGTTTAAGAAATGGTTCCAAATGTAGTGAAGAACAGTGCCGCATTTATTGTTCCGGCCACAGTTCCGTCCATTTTCTCAAACTCTTAAGTATTAGTAGTTTTACACGAACAATATCTTGCTACAACTTAACTACTGCTATTCAAAAGCAACTGAAGGCCAAAACGACAGAAAATAGCATCGTTTTAAACGGCTATTAGCATGTTTAGCCCTATGTCGATGAATCTGTATAAACAAACCCACAAGAATCTTACTACAAATCCACAACAAACACATAAAGTCAATATTCGAAAGCTTACAAAAAAATCAAACATAATTGAAATCTTACGGCTGGCTTAACGCGAAAGTAAGGTTTTAAAGTAACCCTAATCCCCATTAATATTTTAGTAGTGATTTTATTATTATTATTATTATTATTATTATTATTATTATTATTTTTTTTTTTTAAATAAGCAAATCTTTCAACCAAACAAAAATATCAACAAACGAAATATTAATCTTTCAACCAAATCTTTCTTAAAATAAGCTTATACTTGCCGCGCTGAAATCCTTTCTTTCTGATTTTCCCCCATTACTGATCTTCTAAACACCATTATCTCCTCTTTGAAAGCCGAAATTGCTAAAAAGCATAAAAAAAATTCAACCATTTCATCAAACACATAATAACAGATAAATAAGCAGATAAGAAAAGAAGATGCAGGACGTAACCCAGAAGTAGGTGAAAACCACGGTGTGAAAGTGGTCTCTTATCTCGCTGGAAAGATAAAGAAGGTTCGGGAAACACTAATACCAGGCCAAACGATTATGGTTAACACTTTTTGAGCTGAAAATAATGGGCACCACTGGTAGATTGTTGCAATTAATGCGGCACTGTAGTATTATCCAAATGATATATCTACATCTCAAACCTTCTGGATCTCAAACATCCAGAGGTCAACTGAGATGAAGTGTCGTAAAGGTTTATTAGGTTTGTTGAATTTAGTTATACCAAAATTTTTTGGGGGTTTTTTGGAATTGAAGTGTAGAGTTGATGAGTTGTGTTATTTGGTTTCTGGGTATAAGTTAATAACGCGGGACTTATAGTAGTATACAGTTTCGGATTAATTGCTGTTCCGGTCACAGTAAATGTTAGGATAAAAGCGTCTACGATTAGTTGGCCGGTTACTGTAGGCGGGTCGTGTTAGAGATCTTTAGCATGTGATCTGGTTTATTGAAGATTTACTTATATTTATGAATAATTGAAGCTTTAACTCGATTCCGCACACATTTGTATTAATTTTTGGTTGCAGCTTAACGGCGAATTGATAAATTTCAATTAAACTTTTCAAGACATATAAGAAGTGAAAAGTAAGAGCTTTGGATAAATGAAATTTAGTTTTACATTTAATTTTTTTTGAAATTGTACATTAAATATTTATGAAAAGTGTATATATAAAATCGGTAAAGGTAGCAGCCTAAGTATGCTTTGTTGACATGATAATAATTACAATTCCAGAAATTCTTGCGAGAACACTTACGAAGACATCTGTATGAGGATTATGGATCATTACACGTATTACTTTGTAGATGGATGGTTTAAGCTCGTAAATAAGAATGGAATTCAGATAAAGAAATTTAGCAGTGTTAAAGCCCATTTTCTAAATTTCAATATGATTTATGAAGTCAAACTATTTACCTACAAAGTAATGCGGGTGCCTAATACATATATTTGTACTTTGACCTTGTTCTTGAAAGAATAGGTTTTCGAGATGAAGCTTAATGTACCAAGTTGTGTATAAGGTTAAATAATTCAGCTGTAATTATAAATAGGGCTAAATATAGGAGTAGCCTGGTAGCTTAAGGTGTTCACCTTTTTTAGCCTCAAAAATGGCGCTTTCCCAAAATAGCCCACTGAATTAAGCTACTTCCAGCAAGTCGCTTAAGCGACCTTAAGCGACCAAAATTTTGCACTAGCAGATCCAATTTTTTAAGCGCCATTTTGCTACTTTTAAGCGCCATTTTGCTACTGTTAAGCGACTTTCCACTAAAAGCCAAAAAAAACGGACACGTGTCACTCCCACATTTTAGGCGCTTAATGCTTGGGCTATTTTGGGAAAACGCCATTTTTGGGGCTAAAAAAGGTGAACACCTTAAGCACTTGGGCTATTTGTAGAATTAGCTGTCCTTATAAATAACGTGTGATTATTAGTGTATGGCCGTATTACTTGGTGGATGGATGGTTTTAGCACATAAAAAAATGGAATTGAAAAAAAGAACTTTATAGTAGTGTTAAAGCAAACTTTCTAAATTCCAGCCTCATTTATGAAGTTAAACCATTCACCCAGCAAGTAATGCGGGCACCTAATACATATCTTGGTACTTTGAACTTCTCCTAGAAATCCTATTGCTATGTCAATGTTGTAAGTGTGTAGGTTTAAATGAAACTTCTTGGCACAATATGGGCATAGGAATAGGTTTTTGAGGGGAAGCTCAAAGCAACAAGTTGTGTAAAAGCTCAAATAACTGAACATCGAATTGCTACTGCTATTTCAACATATTATTATGTGCAAAAGTATGGATCAAACATATTGCCTAAATGTTGAGGTAGGAATAGTTTTTCCGCAAACGTATATAAAAAAATAAATATGACAAGGATGGTGTATGGTGTATTCCATATAAAACTTATAAAATGACAGTGATGGCGATAGTGCTAAATGTATTTCTAATATGAAAAGCAAAATAAGTTACCCGACTCATTTGATTAGTTTCTTTATTGTTCCTTCCTTTTTTTATGACCAAACAGGTAGGAAAAAAATAATATAATTTTGTATACCGGCGAATGGCCTACATAACAGGACATGGCAAAAGGAACTTTGTTAAATTCGCTTACGATATCTTTTTTTGTAATGCATATGTCGTTGAAGAAGGAAAAAATAAAGGGATAATTCTAAAAATAGACCAAACACAAAAGGGCGGTTCCCTATCTACCCCGAAATCTGAAAATAATTTTGTTGCCCAGGGCAACCGGCAATTTTTTGGGCAACCGAAGGATTTTCAGTGTATTTTTTGGGCAACAATCGCCATTTTTTGGGCAACTGGGGACATTTTTTGGGCAACGCGGGTATGAGATAAACCATTTGGTGTTTGGTCTATTTTGATAATTATCCCAAAAATAAATAAATAAATAAATAAGGAATAAATAAATAAATAAATAAAAGGATAATAAATTTGCTTTTCAAAAAAATAAATTCATTTAGTGCTATGCTCATCGGTGCCACATTTTGTGGTTCATCACCGTAATATGAGAAACATATGAGCAGCGTACCTTTTGTTCTTTTATTGTTATTAGGAATTTTTAAGTTGTTGGTGGTTACTTGCATCCGTTGGTACGTTCTTTGCTGCTATTCCTGAGATAAACCATACTATTTATTAGTGTATCGATGTAGAATTCGTTAAGAAAGATCAAGAAATTGGTCGTTTATTTTTTTGATTTTTTTGATGTCAGCATATAATATGTCATAAAGCTGTTAAAGATGACAGTGATGATGAAAGTTTTAGCAGGAAGCGTTGGTTTACAAAGTTTTAGCAGCTTCCCATCCTCATCCACTAGCACAAGCTTCTCATCAGGCATATGACTTTTCACTTCATCAATTCTTGCAATCAAAAGTGTAGTACTTGGACTATCAGATGCCCAACCAGCCACATCTTGGACAACTTTCTTATTTGAATATGACGACCCTTCATTTGATCAACACTTATTTGTGCACTTCCAGCTGGCTTCTGATCTATAATGCTCAATTTTTAAATGGTGGAAATTGGATAGTGTGCCTAATACCTTTATGGACCTTATAACATTGGTTGATTCAAAAAACCTTCCTACTTTGGTTAAAAGCTTTCTAGACAGGGTTATTCTAACTATTGTTTGGGTAATTTGGTGCTACCACAACAAGAATTGCTTTGACGAAAAGCCACTACGGAAAGATACCCTCACGGATGACATCAAAACTTTTTCCTTTTCTTTGATTGTTAACAGGTCCAAAACCTTTCGACCTTTATGGATCGATTGGGCAAATGAATCTATGTCTGCTTGTAAAACTTGTTTGTAATATGTTTCTTCTTATAGCTTTTTGCTAGTTCAATTACATTGCCATTAAAAAGTAGCCACGATTAGTATTGAAATTGTGACAACTCCCGTTATTATGTCGTCGATATTGTTTACTTGTGCCATATTTGCAAATGGTGGACGAGAATCAGTAATGTATATGGGTGCACTTATGCCATTGGCCACAAATATAAATATGTTCAGAGTACCAGATACTGATGGTGCCATGGGAAAAGTGATGTCACCTTAGCACTTTTTTCTTATAACACCATAACCTATAATTCAACACAAAACACCCTCCTTCCATTATGGTGTTATAGGACACCCATGGACCCTACAATTTTTTATTTTATTTTATTTTATTTATTTATTTTTTTTTATTTATTTATTTTTTCAAATAAAACAACACATTAAACTAAAATTAAAATTCCATTAATAAAAAAATGACATAAAAAATAAATAAAAATAAAAATAAAAGTACATAAACTAAACTAGTTTTGGGAAAAATATTTGGCTCGGATTTCTTTTTGTCCTCTTTGATAATATGCTTGTCTATCGGATCCATCCCGTCGGTGTTGACTGCAAGCATCATCAAGTCCCCGTTCCTTCTTTGAGCATTGATTAATTCCACTCTCGCCAAAGTCTCGCGGTTCAATCATTCCATCTTTGCCTTACAGTTTATAGAGAATTGTTGCTGCATCATTTCTCAAACATTTCTTGTAGTGAACCTGTTGGAATTTACATAGCATGACAATCATAAAAACTCCATAATCAAAGTACACATATAGCGGAAGCGTGTAACAATTAGTATAACATATAATTATTAACATAAACATTAAATAGAAAACATACCCGATGCACTTCAATTAATTCTTGAACAATTGAAGATTATTAGATCAATGATAAACCCCTTACCGTTTTGTTTATCGATCTCTTGATAATAACTATAGTGAGTTATTACCTCGTTCTTGTACACACAAATTAAACCGTATTAAGTTTATGCAAGTAAAAACACAAGAACAATTTTTTGTTATACAAAAATTCGATCCAAACAACCCTTTGAGAAGGTGTTCGATCGGCTAGAACAAACCAAGAGGAAATAAAAGACTTTAGGGATAATTGTGTGCACAAAAGATTAACCAAACAATTACCCTTGTGTTTGTATATATACTAGTTAGAAATCTTGGAGGAAAAGCAAGCCCTATGGGTCGGCAAACCCATAGGCCGGTCGATCACAATGCCCCAAAGAGGGTTCTAGATCTTTTCCTTGTTTCCTAATTATACACAAACACTTCTTTCCTAATTTGCGTTTAACGGTCGTTAGTCATTTAACGGAAAACACTAACGGTCGTTAAGTTCTCGTGCTAATAATAAATATATAAAATACATTTATTATTATTCCTTAATACTCATTTGTAATGTGTGCAATCCCGAGGTCTCGGGTTCGATACTAGACATTTACGTATTTATTTATTAACCACAATTCAACAACTCCCACTTGGTCAATTAATTAATAGTAAAATGACATTGGTTGGCGTCTTGCAACACTCCAATGCCCCTAGTCCGACTCGAGCTAGATTTCCTGGAAAATCTTTAATGATTCATCATTATTATTATCCTTTTGTTACTAATACTCTATTAATAAAGAAATGGATCTAAGTCACTCTTTATTAATGTTTCTGTTTCTCGTTGTTATTGATTGAACAAAATTACCAAAACATCTGAACGTATTCCAGATAGACTTTGGGCGTGGCCACGCAAACATTTTGTCAACCCTACGAGGGGCCCAGCAGTATTATACTTCAAACAAATTTTGAAGGAACAAATTCTTTCTTGACTACAAGAATAACTCATGAACTTTGCAACACTTCTGAAAACAATCCTTATAACTTCCAGTTACGGTAAGCGGTAGATTGCTTTACAAAAATGCACTACATCCATGACTCTTATCTGGTATCTCAAGTCTGAGGATAACTATTTCATGAATTACTTGATGACAAGATCCATTAAGTAATCTCATGTTTAGTTGGGATAAGTCCTATACTCTACACTTAGAATATCATGTGAATTTGGTATGACTACGCATCAATATACTTTCAAGTATATTCTCACCAACATTCACATTTGTCTTAATTTAATGATATTCCCATATCATTAACCGACAATGGACACATTTAGAATAATAAAATTATTCAAGGATATAAACATGCAAAAACAGGATATATGTATATTTCAACAAGACAATAAAACATAAACAATACTTTATTTCATAAAATCAATAATTGTCTATTACATCCTTTATCCAAATACTAATCACAAATGGGCATGAAACTTTCAGCCTTACGAAGACCTATTCCTTCAGCTAACTTATAAAGCTTAGTGCCAGGAAGAGCTTTCATCAATTGATCTGCCAAGTTATCATCTGTGTGAACTTTGAGTACTTCGATCTCCCCAATCTCTATTTGCTCTCGCACATAGTGATATTTGATCGGATAATGTCTGGTGCCCTTCATGATTCCAGGTTCATTGGCAAATGTAATTGCAGCTGAATTGTCACAATACATTTTTATAGGTCGTTGAATCGAAGGCATAACTCCAAGCCTTGATACAAACTTCCTAATCCAGACGGCTTCCATTGCAGCATCTGATGCAGCTATGTACTCACTTTCTGCTGCAGACATCGCTAATGTACTCTGCTTCTTGCTCCTCCAATCCACAGCTCCTCCATTAATGACAAAGACGTATCCAGTCTGAGACTTCATATCATCCTTATCACTTTTCCATGAAGCATCGCAGTAACCTGTAACATCAAGTTCTGCTTGTGGATCACCCCCATAAACTAAGAACAAATCTTTAGTCGCCCTAAGGTACTTAAGAATATTCTTAACAGCAGTCCAGTGAGCTTCACCGGTATCCTGCTAATATCGACTGGTTAAGTTCTGAGCAAACGCCACATCTGGCCTTGTGCTTTTAACCGCATACATAATAGATCCTACAGCCGAAGCATAAGGAACTTTTGCCATGCGTTTCACCTCTTCAGGTGTTGAAGCACAAACTTTCTTGCTCAAGCCATGTTGTTCTTGCATCGGCAAATATCCTTTCTTGGAATCTTGCATATTGAATCTCTTCAATATTTTATCGATGTAAGCACTTTGGCTTAATCCAATTAATCGCTTAGATCTATCTCTATATATCTTAATTCCCAGAATGAAAGCAGCTTCCCCTAAATCTTTCATAGAAAAACACTTTCCAAGATATGCCTTGACTTCATGCAAACTTGGAATGTCTTTTCCCATGATCAATATGTCATCGACATATAATATAAGGAAAATTACTTCACTCCCACTAACTTTGTGGTATACACATGGCTCATCAAGATTTTGAGTAAAACCAAACTTCTTTATTTCACTATCAAACCTCTTGTTCCATTGTCGTGATGCTTGCTTCAATCCATAAATGGATCTTTGAAGTTTGCATACACGATTTGGAAACTTTGGATTCACAAACCCCTCAGGCTGCGCCATGTAGATATCCTCATCTAGGCGACCATTTAAGAAGGCGGTTTTGACACCCATCTGCCAAATCTCATAATCATAGTATGCAGCTATGGCTATGAGAATCCTAATAGCCCTAATGTCAGCTACAGGAGAAAAGGTCTCCTCGTAGTCAACACCATACGTTTGAGTAAAGCCTTTAGCTACCAAACGGGCTTTATAGGTGTGTACATTGCCATCCATGTCAGTTTTCTTCTTGAAGAGCCACTTACTCCCAACTACCTTGGCATTAGGAGGAAGGTCTACTTCAATCCAGACTTCATTGTCTCTCATGGATTGCATTTCCCCATTCATAGCAACCAACCATTTTTCCTTTTCAGGACTATTAATGGCAGCTTTATAACTAGGCGGTTCATCAAGATCCCCTTGTATATATTCCTCACACTCTACGTTAAGACATAGACGTTCAGGAGCTTTTACAGTCCTTACGGATCTGCGAATGGGAACCACTTCAACTTCTGGTGGAGGACCCAGACTTTCTGGTTCTTCAGGAAGTTGGTTAGTGTTTTCAGAAGGTAATGCATCATCTTGATCTTCTTCAAGATCATATATTCTCCCACTTAATTCTTGAGATATGAGATCCTTCTCCAAGAAGTCTCCATACCTAGCAACGAATACTTTGTTCTCAGGAGGATAATAAAAGTAGTAACCCATTGTTTCCTTTGGGTATCCTACGAAGATACATTTTACAGATCTTTGTTGGAGCTTGTCACCCGAGTCACGTTTAACGTACGCCTCGCAACCCCAGACCTTAAGATAAGACAAGTTAGGAGCATTTCCAGTCCATAACTCATATGGTGTCTTATCTACCTTCTTTGTGGGAACCATGTTAAGAATGCGAACAGCAGACTCCAAGGCATAATCCCAGAATGAGAAGGGAAGAGTAGTTAGATTAAACATAGATCGTATCATGTCTTGCAATGTACGATTTCTTCTCTCAAACACACCATTTTGTTGTGGTGTATATGGAGAAGTAAGGTGCTGGACAATTCCTTCCTTAGCTAGATAATCCACAAACTCTTGACTCAGGTATTCACCACCTCTATCGGATCGAAGAGCTTTAATCTTCTTTCCAAGTTGCAACTCTACTTCAGCTTTAAACACTTTGAATGTTTCAAACACCTCATGTTTATGTTTAAGTAAATAAACATAACCATAACGGCTGAAATCATCCGTAAATGTTAAGAAGTAGCTAGCACCTCTCCTTGACACATGTCTAAGTGGTCCACACACATCTGTATGAATAAGACCAAGTAGATCAGTAGCCCTTTCAATCCTATTATTAAAGGGTTTCTTTGTCATCTTCCCACTAATACAAGACTCGCACTTATCAAATGATTCATCATTGATTTTTTCTAAAAGCCCATCATGTTGCAGCTTTTTCATGCGATCCTTGCTTATGTGTGCAAGACGACAATGCCAAAGATAAGATGAATCCAGACTTTCCTTGATTCTCTTATTGTTGATGCTATACATCGAATTATTTTTAACACAAGCATTATCATTATCATTCATATCAAGTTCAAAAATACCATTCACAGCAATAGCTTTAAAATAAAATACACCATTTAAAGAAACAGAAATTCCATTGCTATTAATAGTATGTTCAAAACCAAGGTTCAACAAACATGAAAATGAAATAACACCTCTAACAATTGACGGTGCATAATGACAATTATTTAAAGATAGTACTAGGCCCGAAGGCAACACTAAATCAAATACGCCTATAGCTTCAACTGCTGCATGTGCTCCATTACCCACGTGCAAGAATTGTTGTCCATAGGCCAGCTTTCTCTCAACTCTAAACCCCTGCATAGTATTGCAAATATGAATACCACATCCCGTATCATATACCCAGGAATTTAACTTATGAGTTAGAGTAAATAATTCAATCATAAAGAACGCACCTGAAGAGCTGGGTTTACCAGCTTCACCCTTTTGCTTCTTCAGTCGCAAGTCATTGATGTAGAGCGGACAGTTCCTCTTCCAGTGCCCTACTTCATGACAGTGGTGACAAGCCTGATCCTTCTTTCCTGGAGGACTCACCTTGTTCTTCTTGGGCTGGTGTTGATTCACCTTAGGATTTGGTTGATAGCCCATAACTTGCTTGCCTTTATCAACTTTACCCTTACCCTTGTTCACATGCGATTTTTTCTGGATCCTACCTCCTTGAATTGCCAACACTTGGGGAGTAGGAGCCTTGCCCTTATTTGGTAAGTGTTTCTCATAGTCAACAAGCAATGCGAGTAACTCAGAAACTGTCTTCCCCGAGCAATGCATGTTGAAGTTCTGAACGAAACCACCAAAATCCTTGTTAAGGGATCTGTTGATTAGGTTAACTTGAACATTCTCGGGGTATTCAAAACCACCTCTTTGAAGTTGATCAAAGAATTCCTTCATCTCATTAACATAGTCTTCAACTGGTTTGCCATCATTATGCTTGCAGCTGTGTAACTTGTCAAGAGACTCATACAATTCAACTTCAGGAGATTTTGCATAAGCCTTTTTTAGGTCATTGAGCATGTCATATGGAAAATGATACTCAAACTTCTTTTGCATCATTGGTTCCATACTTTGAAGCATTAAGCACCTAATTTCATTGTACTTAGCATGCTCAATTTTCCATGCTGCTTTAACCTCATCAGAGGCGTCCGCAGCAGGCTCATCAGGGCAAGGAGTATTCAAGTAATTGAGCTTACCAGTTGCCCTCAAGACAATTCTGAGCGATCTGTGCCAATCATTGAAGTTTTTCCCAGTCAATTTGGCTCTTTCAAGATGACTCTTGAAAGCAGCATACACGGAGTTATCGGGTTGAGCCATTCTACAGAAATAGAAAAGTTCAAACATTAGTATTTTCGATAATAATTATTCTCAAGAAAATATAATACCCATGGATATATTCATATAACCAACTTAATTTCCTTGAAAATCTAGGATCCAACTTTACATAGTTTCACTACATCAGTTGATCTGCTAGTAGTGGAAGTACAAAAGATGGTAATCTGTCGTACAATAATTGGCAAACAAATTTTCCAATTCCTAGATAATTTATGGGATTTACTACATATTGATTCATCAATATGTCACGTAAGCATGTTTTATCCCATCTCATGCCTTAAGCTCTAGGTCTCACGCATCAGCTTAATTAAGTTGTCTAACTTAGAAACTGCAAATTCATCCATGTGTGGTCTCACGCACACTCGGAAATTTACCTTGTCATTAATTTTTGGTCCAGGTCTCACGCATACCCAAAATTAACTTCAAGTGTTCCTTATAGTTAGATGGCACGTAACTTAAATTTTAGGGTATTTAGTTTTTGATGTGACAAAAACATGTACAAAGATGTATGCACTCATCTTTGTATCATTAGTTTTCAAAACAATTTTTATTTACCAATTAGTTAAGAGTAAACCAAAACTATTTACTTGAGGTATTGGGTTCACCAATTAAAGAAGTACCAACAATTATCGCCCACATATCCTACTACTTACATGTTATTCGGATATTTGCCACAAAGTGGCGCGTGGAATTGAGGTAAATCACCCTTAAGATGACAGTGTACGTAAATAGTGATATAGGTAAGTCGCAGTTGACGCACAAGCGGGCCCGGAGAGCCGGTAGGAGCGAATCTCTTAAAAAACCCCTCTCCAGTTAAACCCCCCACACAGTTTGTCAACTTTGGTCCGCCTTTCACACACTATCGTACAAAAACATCAATCAAGCAAAAGTTTATGATCTTAGTCTTAAAATTAAGTAACAAAGTTTAGATCTTGCTAGTCTCGCCTGGGAGCAAATTACCGTGCGAAGCGAACCACTGTCGGCACATAAGACTTTGCAAGATCCTTACTTTATTACTTTATGTTTCACCATTATTAGTCCAATTTAATTTTTCTTTGAAAATTACCCTTTTATTGCTTACTTTGACATATCACATATAAAAAAAAACAATAAACAAGTAATTAAAAGAAAACAAATAATCAACTAATAATAAAACAATTAAAACAATTTAATTGTAATTGAAACATCTAGCCACATGCATCTTTTTAAACAAATCCTATTAATAATCTATATGTGAATTATTATGTATAGAATCAATAAAACTCCCATTGGTTTTCGAGCGCATTGTACCCAATGGACCACAGACACCAACAATTGGCCGCGTAAGTTTTAATGATAATATACCACGTTGCACATAACCGATTCATTAATTTAATATAAATTAGGTCTTCCCTAATTCTTGATTTATTTAAACATGTAGCAAACATCTAAACAATTTAATTCAAGTAATTTTAATCCGTGACTAATTATGCATAAATAGTCACGAATTCATGCATATCATATAACAAATAGGTCACAAGATTCATAACACAACGATTGTTTAAAGACCTAGGGTTTCTAATTAATCACAATTAATTATTAAAATCACAAACCCTAATTAGGGTTCATGGATAAATTCGACACCCCCCCTAAATTAGGGTTAGGGTTCGACTTTTATTAAAAAAAAACAAATTTTAATAATCAAAACCCTAGAAAAACAATCATGTATATTCTAAACAATTTAAAAGATACGTTTTTTATTGTTTAAGTAATCAATTACATGTTATACATGGCTCTTGATGCCACTGTTGGAATTTACATAGCATGACAATCATAAAAACTCCATAATCAAAGTACACATATAGCGGAAGCGTGTAACAATTAGTATAACATATAATTATTAACATAAACATTAAATAGAAAACATACCCGATGCACTTCAATTAATTCTTGAACAATTGAAGATTATTAGATCAATGATAAACCCCTTACCGTTTTGTTTATCGATCTCTTGATAATAACTATAGTGAGTTATTACCTCGTTCTTGTACACACAAATTAAACCGTATTAAGTTTATGCAAGTAAAAACACAAGAACAATTTTTTGTTATACAAAAATTCGATCCAAACAACCCTTTGAGAAGGTGTTCGATCGGCTAGAACAAACCAAGAGGAAAGAAAAGACTTTAGGGATAATTGTGTGCACAAAAGATTAACCAAACAATTACCCTTGTGTTTGTATATATACTAGTTAGAAATCTTGGAGGAAAAGCAAGCCCTATGGGTCGGCAAACCCATAGGCCGGTCGATCACAATGCCCCAAAGTGGGTTCTAGATCTTTTCCTTGTTTCCTAATTATACACAAACACTTCTTTCCTAATTTGCGTTTAACGGTCGTTAGTCATTTAACGGAAAACACTAACGGTCGTTAAGTTCTCGTGCTAATAATAAATATATAAAATACATTTATTATTATTCCTTAATACTCATTTGTAATGTGTGCAATCCCGAGGTCTCGGGTTCGATACTAGACATTTACGTATTTATTTATTTAACCACAATTCAACAGAACCACAAATGGCGGATGAGTTTGAAGATCGTTGAATTTTAGACTTTCGTTCTTTGCCGGGTGGACGCAGCAAAATACTATCTCCGAAAAGCTCAGGTTCTTCTTCAGTTGCCCGTCCTCGGTTTCTTCTTATTGTGTCGAATCAGGATTTCTCTATTTATGTTTATCTTTCAAAAAAACCCAGACTCTTTTGTAAGCAAAATTGTTCCCCTCGATATCTCTATACAAAATTTAAACCTGATTCTTCCGAGCTTCATTATTTTCGCTGTTAAGAGCCACAGTTTGTTCGAAAAGCGAGTTAAACTTCCCGGCATCTCAGTTCATCGGAGTTCACTTTCCCATCAACATGTTCTTGTTACGCTCTTTGTAACCATTATGCTTGGCTTGCTCATTGTATTGGTTGAGAACTTTATACCAAAACGTGTCATTGTTTTGGTCGGAGCCGACATTCGGATCCTTGGATACTTTTCTGTAACATTCCGGTAAAATTAGCTCTTCTTTTTTGCTCCAAAATGTACGATATCCGTCGGTTTTCTTTTCCTGGGGTTTCTTGGCTATTTTCTTGCAATATTTTTTGGGTGACGATGGCCCTGCGACTTTAGATTATTGGTGTTGTGGGATTTTGGGATTGTGGGGATTGTTGTTGGGAAAATTACGGTTGGTATAGTGTTTGTTGTTCGAAATTTGGGTTTGTTGAAGTTGTTGAAATAAAAATTATTGCCAAATTGGTTGGGGGTAAATTGGTTTGAAAATGAGTTAAAGTCGAGGAATTGGTTTGGGATTTGGTATGGCGAGCCGAATGACGAAAGTTTGTTGGTGTTTGAGGTGATGGAATTTGCGGATGTTAGTGTGTTTGTATTAGAAGATGATAAGGAATTCGGTATTTACTTTTGCGAGTCGACGAGTATGGAGTTGATCCGTTGTTGATTGGGATTCATTTTTGTTAGTTTAGATGTGGAAATAAGAGAAATATTGTTGAGTTTAGGGATAGAAATGAAGGTTGAAATGTGTGTAAAAGATAGAAGATTAATGAGGGTATTTATCGGATTTTTAAGGGGTGAAAAATTTGAGGAAAAATGGGTATTTTAATGTAGAAAAACGGCTATATTGTTGGACCCAACATCCATTTTTTGCCCGTTGTCAAACATTCACAAAAGAGAAAAAAAGAAAACAAAAAATAAAAGATAATCCCTAAGTCGCCAGCCACGATGTTGTTGTCACGCCATAGGCTGCGTTTGTTTTTTTTTCCGTTCAGACGCGTTCAGATGCAGTTAGATCTTAATGGTCAAGACTTGAGAGGGGCGTCTTAACGCGTCTGAATGCCTCTTGTTGACACAAAATAACCAAATTTTTTTTTTCCCGTTCAAACATGAGTTTTTTTTTTTTTTTCCGTTCAGATGCGTTCAGATTCAGAAATTTACGCATCAGATTCAGATTCAGACGTGCGGTTTAGATTCAGATTCAGACCCTCTTAATAAACAAACACCACCTTAGAGTGACGCTTTCGGTTGGCACCAGGTTTACTAGCCAAAGATTCCAAATACTCTTATAATAATGTTGTTCAAAAAGAAAATGTTAAAATAGTTAGAGTTAATTGCAAAAATTGTCCTTGTGGTTTGGCTAAATTGCACGTTTCGTCCTTGTGATTCATTAAGTGCAACAACCATCCGTATTTTTCACTGTTTCGTCCGTTTTAGTCCTTCATTTTAATCGGCACTAAGTAGATTCCGATAGCAGTTACACATTAGCCCTTAACGACCGTTGCAGCGCCCATCCTTTATACGTTTTCGTTCGTTTTTATAAGTTTTCGTCCGTTTTATACATTTTTAACCGTTTTTATATGTTTTCGTCTGTTTTTATACCTTCTCATACGTTTTTAGACGTTTTTATCCGTTTTCATCCATTTTTTATACGTTTTCGTCCGTTTTTATACGTGTTTGTCCGTTTCTATCCGTTTTCATCCGTTTTTATCAATTTTCATCCATTTTTATACGTTTTCAAACATTTTTATACGTTTTCGTTCATTTTTATCCATTTTCATCCGTTTTTATACATTTTCATATGTTTTTATACGTTTTCATGCGTTTTTATCCGTTTTTATACATTTTCGTCTATATTTTATATGTTTTTGTCCATTTTTATCCGTTTTCGTACGTTTTTATCCATTTTCATCTATTTTTATAGGTTTTCATGCATTTTTATACGTTTTTACATTTTCATCATTTTCTACGTTTTTATCCGTTTTCATCCATTTTTATATGTTTTCATACATTTTTAAACATTTTTGTCCTTTTTTATCCGTTTTCATCCATTTTTATGCGTTTTTATCTATTATCATCCGTTTTCTATTAGTTTTCGTCCGTTTTATATGCTTTCATACGGTTTTATACGTTTTTATCCATTTTCATCCGTTTTTATACGTTTTCGTCTGTTTTATATTCCTTTTTGTCTGTTTTCATCTATTTTCATCCGTTTTTTATACGTTTTCATACAGTTGCATAATTTTTTGTCCGTTTTTATCCGTTTCCATCCGTTTTTATACGTTTTCGTACGTTTTTATTAATATTCATAAGTTTTTATATGTTTTTGTCCATTTTTATACGTTCAAAAAACAGATGAGAGCATATAAAAATGGAAGAAGACATATAAAAACGGATGAAAACGGACAAAACGTATAAAAAATGGATGAAAACGTATAAACACGGACGAAAACGTATAAGAACGGATGAAAACGGATAAAAAAAGTATAAAATGGATAAAAACGAACAAAAACGTAAAAAATGAATGAAAACGTATAAAAATGGATGAAAATGGATAAAAATGGATGATAACGGAAAAAAAGGGACAGAGAAGTATAAAAAGGAATGAAAACGAATAAAAACGTGTAAAAAGGGATGAGATTGGATAAAAACGTAAAAAAATGCATTAAAACTTATAAAGACATATAAAAATGGATAAAAACATACGAATAGAGATGAAAACATATAAAAAATAGACAAAACATTTAAAATGGACGAAAACGTATAAAAATGGATGAAAACGTATAAAAGTGCATGAAAACGTATAAAAACGGATGAAAACGAATAAAAATTGAAGAAAACGTATAAAAATGTTTGAATACGTATAAAAAATGGATGAAAACGGATAAAAATGGATGAAAACGGATAAAGACGTATAAAAACGGACGAAAACGTATGAAAACGGACAAAAACGTATAAAAACCGGATGAAAACGTATAAAAACGGGTGAAAACGGATAAAAACGTATAAATAACGGACGAAAACGCATAAACGATGGGCGCTGGAACGGTCTAACGTGTAACTGCTAACGGCCGTTTGTTTAAAGGATGAGCGTTGCAACGGTCGTTAACCAAAAGGGCTAACGTGTAACTGCTTATGGAATCTATTTAACGCCGGTTAAAATGAAGGACTAAAACGGACGAAACACTGAAAAATACGGATGGTTTTTGCACTTAATGAACCAAAAGAACGAAACGACAAGGAAGATTTTTTCAATTAACTCTAATAGTTATCTTGTCAAAGTTACTAGTCTAGTAGTACATCAGTAGCCGCTGCTAATTCTAGAAATAAATTCACTGAAACTATAAATTACTGTAACTACATAAACTTCGATAAGTAAACAACAGGATCAGAATTACGCTTTTTGTTTATTGTACTTGAACACCGTTGACTAATTGGTAAAAAACTGTAAGAGAATTGTGTGAATCATATTTCAAAAAGGAATTTTTTTAATTATATTACTAAGAAAAAATAAAGGAAAATTTGAGTGTACAAACACGGGTCATACAAACATACAGGCTGATTAAAACATAAAATCGTACTTTATTTATAAGCAATCTTTCTACAACAAAATATTGTAAAACATATAACCAGTCGTTATGATTGTTCGCATCCTTTAAGTTAGTTCAGAATAATAATTGTAGAAAGTCGAAATCACCCTTAGCTTTTTCTATATATCCTTCGCAAAGTTGTTCTTCTTGGAGAGTCTGCAACTGGTATTTTCATATGCAAGCCGTAATTGCCATTTTCTCTTTGAATAGAAAGCTCTAAGCATACCAAACTAACACATCTAAATGCCTTTTAAAACACAAAAGAGCCTAAGCTCATCTTTGTATTGCACGGTTGGAACATCACATAGAATCCATTCTGTAAAACTATGTACTTTCATAAGTTCCAAATATCACCTATATTTATAAATACACAATAACGTACTTAATGAATTGAATTGGGGCTAATTTGGAACTTGGTGTTAGATTTTGCGATGTGATTAATTGGCGCCCTCTATTTAACACATAATCTTAATGACAGTATGACTATTTATCTTTGGCATAAAACTTTCTTAAAAGTAACTTAAACTGAGACACATGCAGATTTATAAAAGACATATATGTATGGAAAAGCAGATTTTGTATAACACGCATGTACAAAGACGAATTACAACTTTTAAATATTCCTACAATTAATATTGGATCATATGTATCTAAAATTTGAAGCAACAAATAAGATTTTTTTCAATAGTCATCACACACAAAATATAGGACCAATAGAACTGGTGCATACTTAATCAACATAGCAAAGAACTTGTTTCATAAAATGAAACAGCAAACACCAATATTATTACATGTACAGGCTCACATCGGACAACCTTTGAGATGGTATAACGATGAGCGGAATTGTTTTTCTTAGGGTAATTCCAAATTTTTCGGAAATGTTATGCTCTTCACCGTTTGGCAAGGTCCAATTGAAAGAATGTAAGAGCGAAGCCAAGATATACATTTGCATTTTCTCAGCCAACGGATAACCAGGACACAATCTTCTCCCTGATCCAAATGGGAGGAACTTCATATTGTTACCTGTGAAATCCCATTTGTTTATCCCCTCGTTAGTCAAAAACCTTTCCGGTTTGAATTCCATGGGATTGTCCCAGTACCGAGGATCACGTTGGATTGCCCAAACATTTATAAAGACAGTACAACCTTTTGGGATAGTGTATCCACCTACCGTACAAGTTTGGTTTGGTGACCTCGGAAGTCCCAAAGGGACTACAGGGTGCAACCGAAATGTTTCCTTAATTGTTGCATCTAAATATTTTAGTTGTGGGAGATGATTCTTCGACCATGTTGTTTACTCCTACGACATTCTCTAGTTCATCTTGAATCCTTTTCATTATGCTATGATTTTTTAAAATCTCTGTCATTGCCCATTCTATTAGTGTTGTTGTTGTGTCTGTTCCAGCAACCATAGTGTCCTGATACAACAAAATTTAAACCTTCTTGTAATTTATACAGTCACGTTCAACTAGACATTCATTAAATCAACTCGAGTTAAAAGGTGGTCATGTTGATATTTTGTTTGTTTGTAATAACAAATAAATGTATGATAAAAAGCTTACCATGAGAAGTGCCTTTATTTGTGTAATGCTAAGCGACGTAGCATCCTTTTGGTCATTGAGCTCTAATAATATTTGTAAAAGGTCTTTCTTTCTGTCGTGGCACACTGCATCCTTAGACCTTTTGGAGTTAGATTTTATCCGATCATTAATAAACAATGTGAAAATTCGATCCATCTGTTGAAATTCCCTCTTCATATCCCGCACAACACACCTTGAAGATCAAGCAATGCAAGACTTGGGATAAAATCAGACACATTCGGCTTTCCCATTAGCTCAAAGATCTTTGAAACCGCCATGTGCAATTCTGCAACAATATGGCTATCTTTTGCCCCTTCCAGAGATGAGTTTCCCCATACCATGCTTGTTAGAACATTTGCTTCGGTCGAGAAAGAAATCTCATTAATGTTGATATTAGTACCGATTTTAGTAAAAATATTCTTGATGGTTTTTCTAACTTCATTCCTTCGGAAAGAACTACACTCTTGGAGATTCTTTTTGCTTAGAACCTCTTGAACAAATATCTTACGAAGGTTACGCCATTTTGAGTTGTTGTCGGACCATACTATATCTTGACCGCCGTAAGAGACTATTGAGGTAGCAATTACCGCGTTTCGATTAGAAAAGTTCTCATCTTGGTCACGAAAAACCACCTTTGCTAATTCGGGGTTGCTTATCACAATGTAAAGCTTGCTTCCCAAATAGATCTTGAAGATGGGGCCGTAGGTTTGAGCCATGTCAGTGAACTGTCTATGCAGATCAGGATTAAGAAATGGAAGGTACCCAACAATTGGCAAGGATCGGGGACCTGGTGGCGATGATAGCGCACCATTCGATGGGCTCGAAATTGTCTTGTTGTACCAAAGAATACCCAATATCACTGTTGCGAAGGTAATCACAAATGCTCCTAGAGTAAGCTCGTCATTGTTGGTCCTCACCATCTCTTTCCACCACCATGATACATGGTTGTTTAGTTGTGCCATTTTTTTAGGTATAATGAAAATGAGCCCGATAGTACAAGTCAATGATTGGATTTAAAATGGGACAAATAAATGGTGATCTGTTAAAGTCATCGCATTATTTTGTTAAATCGGGTTATATTATACAAGCCCCTATGATGTCAAATCATAGGGGACAAAGGGAATCTTCTTTTTATTTTGCAGTATAACACAGTTTTCTCTCAGTTTCTGTTCCGTATTTCTGACAGTTTTTAGCTTTTGACATATTAAACTTTATATTTTCTGTTCCGTACTTTCAGGTTTATAGTTTTTTAATATAAATAAAATTATAAAAATAAAAAAAAATAAAAAAAAAATAAAAAAAATCAAAAAAAAAAGGGGGGGCTTGGATAACAAAAAAAATGGAGGCTTGTATAACTTGTCCCTTTTGTTAAATCGGGATCATGATCATTAATGGTCTATCTTTTTTATTATATTTAAATACCTTATGCACAACGTGTAAGATAGTTTTGCAATAACTTATAACATCATATTATATCGTTATTTTAGATACTAAAAATTACCCACATACCAAGGGATCAATCCTTACCCTTCATCTTTTTTGATCTAGTGGCTGAGATTTTAACCGGTATTTACACTACAAGAGTATTTTTGGTAGATATAATAACTAACTTTTAATTCCCGTTCTATTTTTTCACACACAAAAAGTGTGTTTTCTCTTTACTCTCACCTAACCTCCATATGCAATTAATCAATCGATCAATCGATCTTTCATATGCAATTAATCAACCGATCTTCTAATTCATCTTAATTTTTCAATTTCTAACCCTAATTTTTTTATGTTTAATTGATCAATCGATCTTCTAATTCATCTCATGTTAATTTTTCATCTTCTAACCCTAATTTTTTTAGTGTCATCATCAGCTGGTGGTGATGATGACGTCAGCGGCGGTGTGATGCATCATTCGCCTACTCAGGTTTTGAAGAATTTTAATGAGATTAAGTTTTTGAAAATTGAGTTGCCTAGTGGTGAATTAGGTATTGATGATGACGTGTTGTTGCGTTGGCGAGCCGATTTCGGTTCGACTTTAGATAACTGTGTTATGCTTGGTGCCAGCTCTGTTATTTATCCCAATAGTAATAATTACGATAAAATGATGTTAGATAATAATGTTGTTAATACTGGTAATGGTAATGGGAGTGGGAATGATGATAATGAGAGTATACCGGAGTCGTTTTATACCAATGGTGGGTTGAAGTTGAGGGTAGTGTGGACTATTAGTTCGTTAATTGCGGCGTCTGCTAGGAATTATTTGTTACAGTCGATTATATGTTAGCATAAGACGTTTGACTCGTTGGTTTTGACTGATGCGGATAGTCAAGGAGTGTTGTGTATGAATAGGGAGCAGTTGGAGGAGTTGAGAGTGAAGCCGTTATCGGCTTCGTCTGCGTCTAAGAGGACGCTTGTTCCTGCGTTGAATATGAGGTTGTGGTATGCACCGTATTTGGAGTTGCCGGATGGGACTGTGTTGAAAGATGCGACATTGGTTGCGACTAGAGTCATTTCCTTTGGTAATTCCTAGAACACCTTATCACAAGTGTCTATAGGTACCAAAATAATAAGGTCCTGACAAAAAAGTGATGAGCTTTCGAAAAGCATACTACTTATTTCTGATCAAATTGTAATGAAATGAATTAGGGAAGAAAGAAGGTGATGACGATACTTAAGAACATGTTAGAAGAAAGACGGGGAAAGTCTGGAATGAATCTTAATAGAATGATTTGCTTTTGCTTTTGCTTTAGATATATGTACTGTAGACTAGTTAAGTAGTTAATGATCCGGAAACTATACTTTGCGTGTTTATATATTCGGTATCAACAGAACGAGTTCTTGAAAGTTTTATTTATGGAAGACGGATTAATGGTTCAATGATCGATAATTTATGCAAATGATATGCGTTTGTTTTGTTTGTTAGTCATTAGGGATTACTGAATGTAGTTGAAGAAATTTGAGATACGTGACTAGTATTTGATTGCTAACGTTGATCTTTCGGCTTTCAATAACAAATGGTTACTCGAAAAGATGATAAATGTGTTGATATGTTTTCATTTGATAAATTTGGTATCTGGAATGACTCTAACGGAAAGAGTTGCTTAAGATTTAGGTATAGTGGTTAATGATAGATAGATAGATATAGTCTTGGGAAATGAACTTTGTGTGTTGATATGTTGTCGTTTGATATATTTGGGAAACGAGTTGCTGCAAGCTTTATTTATGGAAACGATAACTTTGATCATAATTTATGCATTTTTTTAGTTTGTTAGTCATAAGGATATCGTGACATAAGTGGACTAATATGTGTCTGTTAGTTTTAATGTCTGTTTTTGGTATTTACTGAGAGAGTTGGTGTCGTTTTATACAGAGTATCATGTTTGTGGATATTGACTTGTCGTGTTGTTGTACAGGGGAGCTCAGTGAGGTTGTATTTGACTTGCATACGAAACACACTCGAGGCTGCTATGTGTTTGCAGGTACATGGTTTTATTGAATATGCAGTAGGTTAGATTAACGAGGCTAGTTTGTATCTAGATGTACTTTTACATGTCAAAAATCGAATAACGAACATGGATCACGGCCTTGTGGATTTATTAACAGGGTTACATTATTAGTTGGATAGTGAAATATTTGTTAATATTCTGAGAGCTTATATGATTAATGTATCATACCCGATATCCTTACAGCTTAGGCCGACTTAAGGTTTAAGCAGTACTACTTTGAGGTCGGAACCCGTACATTTGTTTCTAACGGGTTATATATGCTTCTTGCAGAACTTTCCTTGTCAAGAAGTTGAAAGACATAACAAACCCGAAGTTGAGATGAAGTAAGTAGCAGATACATGAATTAGCCTTTTGATGCTCGTTTTGATACTCATTGATATCCATAACCTTTTGTGCATTCTAATGTTTTGTCTACCATCTCAGGACTAGCCCGGAACTTCTGCTCAATCCTGTAAGAACAGATTCTTGGTACTTTATGTAATGTACTTAGCAATGTTTCTCTGGTTAGGCTAAAATTAGTTTGTGATACTGATCCAAGAGGATAAAATTAGGGGCAGAGCTGCCAATCTTTTAGCACTAATACTCGCTGATAAAGTTGATATCATAAATGCAATACTATGGCTTTCACAGCAAACAAGACCTTCTTGCAAACTTTAGAATTGCTGTTAGTGATCATGGTCCCACCAGTGCTATGATGCTTTGTTTTTTTTCTCGTGGTTTTGTTTTTTCATTTGTTTACTAATATCCTTATTTTCATCATCGTTTTAATGTTGGTACTTCCATTTCAGGTTGTGATTTGTCGAAATGAGGCTGAAAAATGTTTGATTGAAACATCTATCAATTCGCTTCGCATAAGCCTCAAGGTAATTGCAGTAGATGTTTTACCAGTCGTCCTTTTTGCGTGGCATAGCTTTTGTTTCTCGCATAGTCTTGATAACAGAGCTTTTGCTGTGTTAAATACAGTTCCTCTGGGAAAAAAGATTTAAACCTGCAAATAAAGTTCTAGAATTAGATGCTTGCTCTTTCTCATTAATATTATAGCAATTGACTGTAACGATATCTTGTAGACCCAAATTAGTTTCATAAATATTTAGGTAACGAGGGCAGTCTGCGTAGTGGTAATTGTAAGACAAGAAGTTCCTAACTCCCAAGAAATGATAAGTTTCAGTTTTCGCAGGACATCCTGAACTGGAAATTTTTGCAACATTTACAGTACCAAAAGGATTCATATTCTTAAGATTGCTAGTCATACCACACATTAGTAATTGCAGGAATAAAAACTTAAAGGTTTAGCACTTATGCTATCACCTGTGATATCACATGTGATATTACCATGTGATATCACATGTGATATCACCATGTGATATCACAGGTGATATCACCTGTGATATCACATGTGATATTACCATGTGATATCACATATCACCTGTGATACAAGGTGGTATTGTTAAGGGAGATGTGAAGGAGCTGCTTTTGTTGGACGTAACTCCATTGTCACTTGGTATTGAAACCCTTGGTGGCATTTTTACAATGTTGATCAACAGGAATACAACTATTCCTACTAAGAAATCTCAGGTCAGTTAACTATATTTTCATTTCTCGTAAGACACATGTTTGACTCTGGTCTGAGCAAGTGAGTCACATACCTTTAAAACTTACGATCTCGTGATTACATGCAGGTATTTTCAACAGAAACTGACAACCAGACACAAGTTGAAATTAAAGTACTTCAAGTTGAACGTGCCATGGCAGCAGTTTTGGTCCAAAGTCTGAGCTAATTGAGGTGAATTACCTTGGTATCACAAAGTTTATTCCTATAAGAATCCTATGATAATCATCACTTTTTTAGTTTATTCATTTGGTTATTTTCTAACAGAAGTAAGAAATGCTACACAAAGGAAGCTATTAGACGAACTTGGTATTTCTTCCTATGAACTTTTAGTCAATGAGTTCATCCCATTAGGTCGTATTCTATACAAAGCACCATCTGATGGAAAATGGGGCAAACATGAACGTAAGATCTTCCCTTCAACTTGTATTGTTAAGAAGTACTGCTATATGTGACTACTGTTCTTAAATATGAGGGGTTGGTATTGTCAATTTATGTCAGAAATATATGAGGTTCTGCTTGTCTTGTGTCACATTATTTTTTGTATTGGCTTTTTGATGAAATCTACATTACACTCGCATTCACATGTTGCTGATTTCATGTATTTTTTTTTTCTTTTTTCCACTTGTAATTCAGCAACTTCTGTTCTCAGGTCAGCTTACCACCAAGATTACATGATTGTAGGCGACTGAAAGTCGGAGGTACATCGCTTAGACTTAGATCTTTTATAATTTAAAACCCTCTCTCAGGACATGAACGCTGCGACGGGTGAGAAGTCTGATATGTTGATTGAAGTTCCTCCTAGTGCAAATGGTGTTCTCAATGATGCTGCAAAAGCTGTGAAGAGGATGAAGATCGAGGAGGTTGAAGATGATGATGAAATGGATGAATAAAAGAAAAGTGGAATAAACGAGTTGTATAGAAGAGTCTTGTTACTTCTGTCAAGTGTTATGTTGTTTTTTTAAATGTAAGCTGAAACACGATCAGCTTGTTTGTTTAGTATAGGTCTGTGTCTATGTTGTTAAAGTTTCCCGGTGTACTAACTTTTGAATCAATTAAGTGAATTTGCTTATATAATATGGGCAATTCTAAGTTCCGGATTCGTAATTTTTATTCACTCATATTTGGTTATCTTGAATACAGGGGCTAATAGACAGTTGAACAAGACGCCATAGCTGGTGTCACAAATGTAGCTCAAAACACATGGTAGGTCTATTTGCCTAATATCTTATTTTGTATCACATGTGATACCTAATATCTTATTTTGTATCACAGGTGATACCTAATATTTTATTTTGTATCACAGGTGATACCTAATATTTGGTATGTATCACAGGTGATACCTAATATCTTTTTTTGTATCACAGGTGATACCTAATAAGTTATTCTATATCACATGTGATACCTAAAGTTGCCCGGTGTACTAACTTTTGAATCAATGAAGTGAATTTTTTATATAATATGGGCAATTCTAAGTTCCGGATTCGTAATTTTTATTCACTCATATTTGGTTATCTTGAATGCAGGGGCTAATAGGCAGTTGAACAAGACGCCATAGCTGGTGAATAAACAGGTCTGGTTTGGTTGACCCACAAGCACTTCTTTGTCAATTTTGAAAAATGATAATAATAAATCTTCGAGTGGAAGCGATTTAGGAGGCTGCAAGTATTAAAAAATCGTCTGGCTTTCAACCAGTATGATGTTTCTTTCAACCCATATGATTTGACCCAATAGAGATAAAACACATCCGAAATCGACAGATTCATTAGTAAATGGATATTCATGAGAAAATCACATTTTTTTTGAAAGTTCGAGCATTTTTTTTTCTTTTTTGAAAAGTGATATCACATGGTAACTCTTAATTTTCATTCTCTCAGGACATGAATATGTTGATTGAAGTTCCTCCTAGTGCAAATGGTGTTCGCAATGATGCTACAAAAGCTGTGAAGATGATGAAGATCAAGGAGGTTGAAGATGATGATGAAATGGATGAATAAAAGAAAAGTGGAACAAAAGAGTTGTATAGAAGAGTCTTGTTACTTCTGTCAAGTGTTATGTTGTTTTTTTTAATGTAATCAAAAACACGATTAGCTTGTTTGTTTAGTATAGGTCTGTATCTATGTTGTTAAAGTTGCCCAGTGTTCTAACTTTTGAATCAATGAAGTGAATTTGCTTATATAATATGGGCAATTCTAAGTTCCGGATTCGTAATTTTTATTCACTCATATTTGGTTATCTTGAATGCAGGGGCTAATAGACAGTTGAACAAGACGCCATAGCTGGTGTCACAAATGTAGCTCAAAACACATGGTAGGTCTATTTGCCTAATATCTTATTTTGTATCACAAGTGATACCTAATATCTTATTTTGTATCACAGGTGATACCTAATATTTTATTTTGTATCACAGGTGATACCTAGTATCTTATTTTGTATCACAGGTGATACCTAATATTTGGTATGTATCACAGGTGATACCTAATATCTTTTTTTGTATCACAGGTGATACCTAATAAGTTATTGTGTATCACAGGTGATACCTAAAGTTGCCCGGTGTACTAACTTTTGAATCAATGAAGTGAATTTGTTTATATAATATGGGCAATTCTAAGTTCCGGATTCGTAATTTTTATTCACTCATATTTGGTTATCTTGAATGCAGGGGCTAATAGGCAGTTGAACATGACGCCATAGCTGGTGAATAAACAGGTCTGGTTTGGTTGACCCACAAGCACTTCTTTGTCAATTTTGAAAAATGATAATAATAAATCTTCGAGTGGAAGCGATTTAGGAGGCTGCAAGTATTAAAAAATCGTCTGGCTTTCAACCAGTATGATGTTTCTTTCAACCCATATGATTTGACCCAATAGAGATAAAACACATCCGAAATCGACAGATTCATTAGTAAATGGATATTCATGAGAAAATCACATTTTTTTTTAAAGTTCGAGCATTTTTTTTTGAAAAGTGATATGACATGGTAACTCTTAATTTTCATTCTCTCAGGACATGAACACCCCCACCCCCCACGCCACCACACCAGAAGGCCGTCTTCCTGTTCCTAATCTGGGTTGGCTAAAAAATATAAGCTCGTGTTGATTTTCATTATATTTTGACTCCCAGACCATAATATCACATTTTTATGTTTTAGGACCTAACCAACTATGGAATGTGTTTATCAACACCATGGACTTGAATGATCAAGATATTGTTGCTCTCTCTGGTGGCCATACCCTGGTGACACATTTAATTATGAATGAGTTGCTTTTATTTGTGCTTTGTCTTTAACGATTTAAATGAGTAAAATATTAAAAATGGCTTGACACGAAACGAGTAAAAGAACTACCCGTAAAAGCTTACTAGTAATTATAAGTTGCTACATGATCTGACCATTTTGTCATCTCTAACTCTATTGATTACAACTTTTGATGTCGAAACGTTTTATAATGCCACTGCTTATGCTTTTAGGGATCTGGTCACAAGGACAAGTCTGGATTTGAAGGATCATGGACATCAAACCCGTTAGTCTTTGATAACAGCTACTACAAGTAAGATTTATTTCCATCTCTTGGTCGCTCTCACGTCATACATAATTAATAGAAGTACTAATTCCTTCAACCTGCAATAGAGAACTATTGGCTGGTGAGAAGGCAGGGCTTCTCAAGCTACCTAGCAATAAGGCCCTCCTTGCAGATCCTATTTTCCGACCTCTTGTTGAGAAATTTGCTGTTTTAAGTATAGCTATACTGATTATATTAGCATAAACACGATAAGAACATTCATACATCATGTAAAACAATTATGGCATAATGAAATATATACATGTGATATTATGAACACAATAAATAATTCGATAATGCTTTATTTAATTCTTGATCCATTAGGTGATAAGCATACACGTACACTTACGGTTTCTTTACCTTGGGACTATTATATAACAGGATCAAAATGCTTTCTTTCAAGCTTATTCAGAGTCTTACATGAAACTCAGCGAGCTTGGGTAAAGTCTTGAAACTCTCTTGTAATGATGAATTCACAACTATACTTGCTAATTTTTGTGTTTGTCGTTATGCAGGTGGGCTGATATTGCTTAAAATTTGGAAGCAAATAGAGTGGCGACTTGCTGCATCTTCATGTTTTATTTATTTATAGTGTTTTGTTATGAGAATAAAGAACAAGTATGGAGTACGAGTTCAGTATGGTGTTAGCTTAAGTGTCGTTGCTATTTCCGATACACAATGAATAATTACGTCTTTTAGGGAACTTTTTTTTGTCCCCAAAGGATTTACTGATCAATGATTAATAATAAAAATTTCACTTCTTTGGATGTGATTGATTTGATCTTACTATGATATCACAGATGATATCACATGTGATATCATATATCACATGTGATGTGCTATCACCTGTGATATCACATGTGATATCACACATGGGATATCACACATGGGATATCACAGGTGCTCAAACACCTATGATATCACATGTGATATCACATATCATAGGTGATAGCACATGAGATATCAAATGTGATATCACAGGTGATATCACATGTGATATCCCAACTTCCCAGTTTTTGTTTTTGCAAAAAAAAAAAAAATTCATGAAACTTCACAAAATTTTTATAACTTGAGAATTAAGGTGGAAAAGGCAAAATAAACAAACAGTTAACATATTAGGTATCACCTGTGATACATAATAACTTATTAGGTATCACCTGTGATACAAAATAAGATATTAGGTATCACATGTGATACATACCAAATATTAGGTATCACCTGTGATACAAAATAAGATATTAGATAATATTTTTGTCCATTATTTTCGTACATCACTTTTATTTTACTGCTCTTCACAAATGGCAAAAAGCGCAACGCACGATTGATTAATAAGCAACTGAAGTTTGTTTATCTAAAGATTCTAAGTACAAGTAGTTTTATTGGTAGAGATAACTTAAGGAAAAAAAATTAACAACCAAAACAAAGCGAAAAACCAAAACAAAGAAAAGAAAAAAAAAATACTAGCACAACATTTTGGTTCAGTCAGAAAGTCCTCAAGATTAAACAAGCTCAACGACAAAAGCCAATGCACCTCCACCTCCATTGCACACACCCGCTGCTCCATATTTGCCGCCTTTCTGCCTCAAAACCTGTATAGTATTGTCACGATTAGATCCGCCTTAAGCACTAGGCCAATGTCTTTTCTCACTAAAATACTTAAATCACATATGCATGGTATATTAAGGCAGATGGTTTCAAATGAAAAAAATTGCAATTCCATATAGAATGTTATGTGGTATGGATGGAATGTAATTGTAAATAACCATACCCCCAATAGTGTGACAATGATACGGGCACCACTGCAACCTAGAGGATGTCCCAACGACACACCACCACCATGTAAGTTTAGTTTTGCCTGGACAGTCAAAGTAGACACAAGATGCTTAATGCAATATCATACATGTGATAATGCTTTGCATTTTTTGTTGTCTGTGTGTATGTGTGTGTGCAAGGGAGTTGAGAGAGAAAGAGAGAAGAACTCACTGGATCCAAATTAAATGCAATAATCGCCCCGAGAGTGACAGAGAGGTAGAAGAAGTTGAAGAACCTATCGAGGTTGGAATTGTAATCATGGCTCTTCTCATCAAACTGGGCAGCTCCAAAAGAAGAGACACAAGGCCTGATACCAGCTGCTCCAAACCCAGTCACATACAAAACTGTGTACAGATAATACATTTGCCATGGTTTTGCAGGTTTGCAGTTTCCTAATAACAACGAAAGCTGGTTGCAGTCATCTTGTTTCGGCATAAGCACATTCAATGTGGCGCATAATGTAATTCCTGTTAAACCCTTATGGATTTGAAAGTAAAAATTTATTTTTAATACAGTATGTTTCTAGCTAGCTAGATGGGAATGGTTAAAAAAAGATAAGCATTTGGCTAAGTGATAAGCATTTGGCTAAGTATATCACCATTTCTTTGTTTCTCAACATGAGCGGCTATTAGTAACTTGCAATGGTATTATAAAACTTATTTGTAACTCACCCGGTGTCTGCCCACTCTCCAACCCAGCCAAAACCATGATGAGCCCTGTTGAGAAAACACAAAACAAAATGAGATAAAACAAATTGCAAAAGAAATGCTAAACATGGTATAATCTGCTTAATTTGAATATCACAGAAATGCTAAACATGATAAAACAAAATGCTACTGGAGAAAACCAATGCAAAAGGCTACAAAAGTTGTTGAATATCAGTTGGCCCAGAAATTGCATGATGTATTACTTGAAAGCGGCGTTGTTGCTCCTGCAAATTTATTTACAGAAGTTTATGATGAACAAGAGGAGGATTCACGCCCGACTCAAGACAAAGAAAAGACTACCCTAGGTGAATTAGCTCATCATCGTCGGTTCTTACCAAATTTTCCCTCCCATAATGTACCCACTAAGCATGCTTCATCACAAGCTGAAGTCAATCCAGTGCAAAAGGCTACAAAAGTTCCAGCAGCGGCAGCAACAACAACTGTCTATTACAATGATAAGTCGTGTGCGGAGGAATGGAGTTTGGAGACTTAAAGGAAAGAGCTTGAGTGTGTTTGGAGAATGTTTAGAGGGAGTTCAGATTATGAAGGGAAGGAGCTTCATTTGAAGGCTGGTGATTTGATACAGAAACATGATAATAAAGTGATGTCTTCTTCGGATGAGTTCGTCTTCATGTTTCAGTTTTTCAATTGTAAGTTTCTTGGTGTTTTCTATTGTATCAGGCTTCTATCTTTTTGGTAATATTTATCACTGCTTCGTCAACAATATTTATCACTAATGATCACACAAGTAACGCAACTACTCTGTCCTACACTAAGCATGTTTGGATACCTTTGCACTTATTTAGACCAACTGTCTGAATACTCGTAAACGATATGTTTTGAAAAGTTCGAGCATTATGAATATTTTTATATAACTATGCTTAGATTATATAACTATGCTTATATTGTGTAAATAATCATAAAATGACAGTAAGGGGTGTTTGGGATTGTTATTCTAAAGTGGTTATCTGCTTATTTTTAAGTACATATTATAGAGTAAAATAAGCAAGTAAGCAGTAAGCACTAAGCAATATTATTCTAACATTAGAATGCCAAAAGGCCCAAAACTGCAAATGTGCCTAAAATAAGCAGAGAAACTGATAAGCATTTAAATTTGCAATCCCAAACACCTCTAATACCTGAGGTTATTTCTCATGGAAAACTTAAGAATTTGCATTATAATGTGTAGACACAGATGGCATATCCGAAATTCCCACATCTAATCTTCCACCAACCGTTGTGTGTATTTCCAAACCTCAACGCCCACCAACTACTTCTAAATAAGTACAACTGTCAATCCACTAAGCATGCTTCATCACTAATGATCACACAAGTAACGCAACTACTCTGTCCTAAACTCCTACATCATATTCTCATCTATCACTCCAATTATTTCATATACAAGTGCGTAAACTAGTTCGTAAGAGCTCTACATATTATACATCTTCTTCTTCTAGTAAGTTTAACTAATAACCACTATTACAATGTAGCTAACTATAATGTCCATAGACTCATAATCACCTCTACCATATTACATTAACATTGTAGCATTTAACGAAAAATACGAAATAAACATCAGAAGCAATATCACAATCTATCAAAAGGTCACACGTCATCCGTAAGACACTAATTTTTTATATAGGTGCTCTGACTATAATCCATCTTCGTCTAGTGAGCCTAATTCATAATTATTACTAACATACAACTACACATTATACTAACCTCTACGAAAATATATAACAAACCTCGCAATAAACAAAAAATACGCATTTTAACGAAACATCATAAATTCATATCGCATTCAATAAAAACTTCAAAATTACTTAAATATCCATTAGCCACTACAGTCAGATACATATTACACCATTAAACCGTATAACTACACACATATTGAATCAAAAAATGAATTTAAACTTAATTAAAACAATTAACATATCATAGAAGTCAAACACATTTGATAATCAACAACTTGATTCAAATCGATTACCTTCATGAAACGAATAAAAAATCGAATATGAAATAAATTGTGGTTGTTGATTAATGTAATGATAACGGTGACAATGAACATATATGATTTTGGTGATGAATCGATGAACTGAAGAGTGAAATTAGGGTTAAATTAACGATTATGGAGGTTCGGGGAGATGTTGAGAAACTGGGGAGGAGAATACACACTAAAGCGTGTTTGTGTGTTTTCTATTTTTAATTTTTTGTTTATATGTTTGACTAAAATGCCCTTGTAGTGTAAATGTTGGGTTTAATCTTAGCCTTTAGATCAAAATGAACGAAGGGTGGGGATTGATCCCTTGGTATGTACACAAAGTTTCGTCCTCAAATGATCTTTTATCTATTATAACATGCAAAAGTCAAATTCGTACCAAGCCTTGGTTCTTGCTCACAGTTTTCCAATTTAGCATATCTATAATACTATAAGATTAGGCCCTCTAATTTATTGTGGAGGCGTCAAGATTGCATAGAGTACAAGTTACCTAATGCTCGGAATTAAATACAGAAAATAGAGTTTCATTATGCGGAGGCTTCATGCGTAAGTACCTTGATTTAATGTTCATGCTTAAGTGGTAAGTACATATGAGCTATATTTAGTGTTTCAAATGTAAATGATTGAAACCATACGAAGTGTTGCTAGCCTTTATTTTCATTTAATCATTTGCTCCTTTCATTTGCCTTCAAATAAATGTACAAACCCTTGAACCACCATCATTGAATACTATAAATAACACCATTTGGTCTTTGTTACTGATGTGTGTGTGTGAAACTTTAATTTGTGTGTAGTTTGATGATTTTTTATGAATCACATGTTTGTTGTTAGTTTATTATTGTTTGTGTGTAAATTCAGTGCAACACCAACTAACCAATTTCCTTTTGATCTCTACTTTTTGTTTCTAGGCACATGATGAGAATGAAATGGATCGCATGCTAGCAATTGATGGCATTGAACTCATTGGCATCAATAACCGTAACCTTGGTATGTACCCCATCTGTTTTTATGGCTCAAGATCTGTGAATTAACAAGCTTGCTAATTAGATAAATAGTTTTGAAATAGATATTGACATGATCATATTTTTCAGTCAATAGTTTTTCCATATTTTTTCTTATAGTGTGATAAAGTTCTTTTTGGTGTAGCTTCTCACCTATGGAATTGAATTTAGTTGGTTAATGTAAAATTTCTCCGTCCAATGAAAGTGTACTATCCATATTAATGTTACGTGCAATGGTTCATGTAGAAATATTGACTTGATTAACGCAAGGGGGTATACGTGCAAAGTTAAGCAAATGGTTAACTTGCTTGCATGTGAAGTCGGTTGATAGTCCAGCTTTGAAGTTTATGGAAGACAAATGGATGTGTTGTTTCCTGAGAAGGAACCGAGGGTTAGATCTGCTAACCTATTTTAAAATTTTGGGTTGGTTAGTAGTTTATTAATGTTATTCTTGCAGGTATTGATAAGTGGTTAGTGACGCTAACGGGGTATATCAAGATGTTGATAACAAAACAAAGTGGAAGATGGAGACGGAGTGGATAATATCTCCACATTTATGAAAGAACTGTCAAAAAATTAGGCATGCAAGATAATGAAAATCATATGTAAACAAGGTTTATAATTAGTGTGACAAAGCTTTGATGAATATTAATGGTGGCTTGAATCTTGCTTTTATTTTATTTTTCCTTCTACTTAAGCAGTTTAAGAGGTTGCAATGTATCCACCCCATGACATTAGAAATAATACAAAATCAAAGTTGAATTGATGGAAAGTATAACTAGACAAAATTAATATTTTGAGAATTTATTTTAATCTACGTTATTTTATAGGGATTTGAGGGTCTCTTTACCAATGGTCACTATATGGTATTAATTGAAGTTCACAAATTATTTGTTTTAATTTTGATCTTACAAATATGTATAAAATTTGATGTTGTTATTAATGAAAAGATGAGTTTTGGAATGTTTGTAGGGACATGAAAGTGAGAATGTGTCGTAATTAGTGGGAAGGGGTAATCTTAGGCTCAATTTTTTTGTATCGAATTCATTTTAATGTGGAGTAATCAAGATACTCAAGATGGAGTCCCATTGCATATAGTACAAGATAGCTAATACTCGAAATTCAATGCAACCTCATAATAACTATACAATCATGAAAGGAGATGAAGTGCAAGGGTTGCCCGAATTGACCACATGACATTTAGTATAGAATTAAAGTCAGCTAGATGAAGTGCAAGGGTTGCGAAAGGTTGCAAGAATAATTAATGATATAACCTAATTCATGCCTATATAAACCGGCCAAAATCACATTTAGTATGTACAGATTCACACATCTTTTAGATCTTTGATTGTTGGTAGCGGTATGTAAATTCTCTTTTGCAACATTTAGGACAAGATTCACACATCTTTTAGATCTTTGTAATTAACCCGGCCTTCTTTTTTTCTTAATTTAGTTATCATACGCAGGTACCATGCAACTCACACAAGATAATGCATGCTCAGATAAATGGAACCAAAGACTGGGATACCAACTATTTTCTTTGTTTCATACATATTTAGGTGATCGTTATAGATAAGCATATATATAGATATATGTATTATGTTAATGCATTTTCATATACAAGTAATTTATGTGCGTTTTCTATTGATGTAGCTCACATGTGCGAATTGATTCAAGAAAATGTACACGAGCATGTATGTAAAGCAACATTTAAATGGTTAAATGATACTTTTTAGTGTGATTAGTTTATGTAAGTAGTTGCTTTCGAATGCTCTTTGAGAAATATTAGAATGAATTTATTGTGTGCAATTGAATTATTATTGAAAAGAAGAAGGTTCGCGCATCGCAAAGTGTTTTCTTTTTCTATATGTAGAATCATTAGTAAGAAACCAATATTGACGCCCATTAAATGAGTTTGCCATAATAGCAAAATACAACATATTAAAAATATCACATTGAGTAACGAATAGAAAGGAAAAAATACATAATTTTGACTTAAAGCCATTTGTAAATTATAATATCAAATAAAAAAGTTTAGTTTTAAACATAAGCAAAAGTTCAAACTTTTATCGAAAAACAAAACCAGTGCATTTAATGTGAAGTATATACAACATCAAGATGGAAGTGCAAGGCTTGCCGGAATTGATCACATGATATTTAGTAATTAGTAGAGAATTAAAAGTTGGTTATTGATTGAGATGAAGTTGAAAAGGTTGCAAGAATAATTGATAATTTAACCTAATGCAATATATATAGATATATGTATTATGTTAATGCATTTTCATATACAAGTAATTTATGTGTGTTTTCTATTGATGTAGCTCACATGTGTGAATTGATTCAAGAAAATGTGCACGAGCATATATGTAAAGCAACATTTAAATGGTTAAATGATATTTTTTAGCGTGATTAGTATATGTAAGCATGCAACTTGAATAATGAATATAAAAGGAAAAGTACATAATTTTTGCTCGAACCCATTTGTAAATTAAAAAAATTAAGTTTAAGACATAATAGTGGAGTCCAAAAGGTTTTAGGAATTATTAATAGTGTATTAATTAATATTCATTTGGTTAGCTATTTGGAATTGAGTTTATTGATAAAATTTGTTAATATTAGTTAGACTTCAATGTTAATTTCCAATGAAATTAGTTGTACAATAAAATGAGATGAAGCTAACTTTAGTTTTTAATCATAAACTTTATAAATAAATACTAATATGTTATAAAAATATTAAATATAAAAATCACCAAACAACTAATGGCATACTTACAACAGATGTAATACAATCATAACTTACGAACCTAATAAAAATAATAATTAACGCAAATTACACTATAACAAATAAGAAAAAGCCAGTGTGCTTCGTATTACCATGCAAAAATCATATAATGCAAAATTATTGTTGGGTTACGTAATAGGCCAAAACAATCAAAGGAAATTACATCAAGCGTATGACAATTTAATAACGACAACCCCATTTAGAAAATATAAAGACCAAAAAACCAAAACAATATCAACCATTTTTATAGTTTTAAACAACAAAATAAAAATGTTTCATACAACATACTAAACTAAAAATACAAATTCACTCGACAATACACAAAAACAATACGCGCAATTAACAGTTAGATTAAAAGCCTGTGCGTAGCACGGGTTCTGCATACAGTTTTCCAATTTAGCATATACTGTATATCTATATATCTTACTAATAGTTGACCTTACAATTATTGATCTAAAAAACTCAAATCATATTAGTCATGTTAAAGAAATATCTCATTTTAGAGAATAGTTCTTTGTTTGGGTGAAGTACCTCATCAAAGTTTTTTGTTTAATTACTATAAAAGTCTATGTATCCTCATCAAAGTTTTTTGTTTAATAACTATAAAAGTGTTATTTAATTGTTGCTAATCAATATAATCATGAGCTTTATGTAACGCGCAAGCTCGTGCTCGAGCTTTTAGGGATCCAAACTTGAGTAGCTAACGAGCAGCCCACTCATTTACACCCCTCCCCTAGATACTTCAACAATCTTAAAAACATTATATCAAGTCACCACTGAGCATTATTTTGGTTTTTTTGTTTATCATGAAATTTAACATAATCATTTCTCGTTTATTCACATTCAAATTGTATCATTCAATGAATCCAAAAGTATATGTAAAACAGAAAATTTTTACCGGCGCTCGTTCAATACGGGGCGAGATTGAGAAAATAATTTTTGTTACTATAATATCTGTTTTAAATCAATTTTAGTCCATACCATAATCAAAAAACATACCTTAATCAAGGGTGAATGTTGTTACCATTGAATTACACCCTTTAGAACACTACAAGATTATCACCACTAGTTCCAACTTTCCTTATTCGTTCCTTCTTGGTTCGTCACCCAAAATACACAGATAAGATGATTGTGGAAACATCCAGAAGTATGATTATTGAACTAAATGGGTGACTTAGAAAAAGGGCAAAATAGTCATTTCTGCTCGTTTTCGTCCAATACGCCATATCTATGCTAACCAAGTAATACTTCGTATTCACTATCCTGGATACTGTTGAATGTATAAACCCCGTAGGTGATACATTTTATTGATGCGATATATATAGAGGCAAATACATAATGAAACCCTAATGGACCGAAACCCATAATCGGGCTTAGGCCATATTTATCCTCTAATACTCCCCCGTAGTTCGGATAGCGAAATCGCGAAAGCTTGGGCAGGAGTAGTAAACTAAAAAGAAAAAACATTAACGCAATAAAAACATATGATGAAGAATTCCGGCAGCAAGCGGAAGCAACTCTTTATGCAGCAGAAGCAAAAGAAAATAGCATATTTTTTGATGAAGACATCCGACAGCAAGCGGAGATTAATCTTCACCATGCAGCAATAGCAAAATCAGAAGCATAGAAAAAAAAATGCAAAGATTAGACTTTAAAAAAAAAAGGATAAATGGCGGCGGCTAGGATTTGACGGGGTGCCATAAAGGAGGCGGCTCAACTTAGCCATCTAGGTCTGAGGATCAGACCCGCTCTGATATCATGTTGAATGTATAAACCCCGTAGGTGATACAATTTATTGATGCGATATATATAGAGGCAAATACATAATGAAATCCTAATGGACCCAAACCCACAATCGGGCTTGGGCCATATCTATCCTCTAATACATACGCCGTATCAAGGCCTTAAGTCGTATTCCTTCCCTCCAATACACCGTATAGGAGCTATAACAAACGTCTCTTATTTCTGCATTTATACAAATTACCAAATATTCTAGTCAAACACATTTAGACCTGGTCAATTCCATCTAGAGTCATACCCATTTGAAGACGGGTTTCAGGTGTAACATAAAGCTTACATGACTTTCATAGAGGAAATCAAAAAGAATTTCTTGCCAAGACTTGAGCTCATCATCTTGAGCTTAGAACATTGAAATAGGTTACTAATGGGGTTAGAGAAGCATTTGTGTGATCACTATTAGTTCACATAATTAAGAGAAATGATATATTCTCCTACTACTTGTTCCTACTTATATTCCTACTCAAAAGATCATAACAAGTGTCAGAATTGATAGTTTGGATGTAGAAAGATCATAACTATTTGCTTTCACTTTTTGACTTCCTTTCCCTTAGATTCTGCAAACATGTGCTGATTCCAACACTCCCAATTCCCTAAACTCACCATCCTACCAATCCATGCATGCCTTTGATTTGGCTATTTAAGCTCTTATCATGTATTCATTTTCCTCACCATCCTACATTCATCATAAACTCACCATGTCTTCTACCAATGCTACCACCTCACATAAAGCAAAGAAACCAAGACTCAACATAAAACCACCCAAGGAAATACTTCTCATTGATCTTACACTAGACGATGATGAAGACATTCATACACCATTACCCTCCACCAACTCAACCTCATCAATTTCTACACCATTGGCTCCTTCCAAAGCCATCTCTACTAGGCCAACCTCATCATCCTCTTCCACAATTAGGACTACAACACCCTTACTCCTACCTAGTCCTCCTCAACCATTGGCATTAACATTCACTCTATCACTAACAACTCCTCTTGACCTTGGTTACAACACATCATCATCTTCCGCTTCTCTATAACCACAACCACTAATAGGTCACCCCATTCTCTACCCTCTTGAACCACATAGCCTAAGTTGTGCATGTTGTCATCACAACCGAAACCTCATCTTTAACCTTAGTGAAGAATTGAACTTCATGTTCTCCTACCTTGAACACCTCCTAACACCACCACAAGGGCCCATCATACCACCTTCTCCACCAATCAATAGCCCAAACAACTAAACATATTCATGTTTAGCTTCCAAAAATAAACGTCTAAGATCCCTTTTGGAATTGAAGCAAATCTTAGGGCCTCTTGTCACTAAAGATTTATATGTGCTTCGTGTAGTTTAGTTTTATGTTTATGTTGTAGTCATACTTTACGTATGACATTTCTCTTTATGAATAGATGGGCTTATTGTATGGTTGTTTTATCTTTTATGGGTTTTGGCTTCTTAGTCCTTTGCTTAGTTTATGGTTGGAATTATCTTAGTTTCTTTATTTTATTTTGTCATGGTTGGATATTTGTCTTGGTTGCTACATGTTAGATATTGTATGTGTGTCATCTAACTTTGTTTTGTACCAAGAACCATTGCTCGATTCCTTGGTGTCCTCCAAACGAGGGGGAGTATACATCAAGGGAGAGCCTTTGCATTCTTTTTGCTTCGACAAAAAGGGGGAGAAATGGGATATAAACTCATGCTAAAAACTTGTTAAAATTAATCTTTTACTTAAAATGAGTTTATGTTTTGTCATCATCAAAAAGGGGGAGATTGTTGATGCAAATAATGTCCTAAAAACGTTATTTATATCTTTCGATAACTCCACGTTTTGATGATAACAAAATGTGAAAACACTTTACGTCAAAATTAATATAAACAATTTTTTAGTCGAAATATCTCGTTTCTACGCAAATCACTCTAGGTATAAACAAACAAATTTACAACTTGACAAATGATTAAAGAAGTGAATTTGTGTTTCAAACTTCACACCAAAACATTTTTTTTTTCAAAAATATACTTTACAGATTATTTTTGAAATATAAAAAAATGTTTATTGGAAAAATAAGTTTAAAAATCATAAGCGCTATTCCCCCCCCCCCCCAAAATCAGCTCCAAACATCCCCAAATAAACTTTCACCACTAAAAACAAAAACTAGAGCATCTTTGTCTTGCACGGAACCATAGTACCACTAGTGGTACCGTGTGGTATTTAGTGGTACCATCCCACTATAACGGGCAAGTTTTTTCTGCCTATAAATACCAGTCCAATTCTCAGTTTTTGGGCATCCGTTTTCACACACAACTTTCTGAGTTTATAACTCTTATCACATTTACTCTCCTTTGATCATTTAGTTAGTTTTCTTTTGTTTAAAGAGTGATCCTATTGTAACACCCTGATGTGTCGCGTTCGGGTACAAGTTTTAAATTTATAAAGGTCGAATTACCAAATCTAGAAATAACACATACGAGCAAGTGAACTCGTCTGTTATAGCAAGATTATGATGGTAAGTCAGGATCGTTTGCAAGGATTTATGAGTGAATCATATTGTAAGCTACTAAAAGTAAATCTCTTAAACATGCAATGATGAAAATATAATACTTCAAATGATTAAAACTACACTTGCTTAGACTAGTTTACTACTTCTTGATAAACATGATTGTGATAACTTTTGATAACATGTTGGTTATGATAATTAGGTTGGTGAACTAATCTATTGTTCTTACAAGTTAAACCTTCGTCAAGATTTTAGTTCATAAAAACCAGCATTAAGTTTAACCAATCAATTCAAGGTTTATAAGTTTGAATTAACAAACTTAAACACAAAAATAGTCTTTTGTTTTGTCAAATATGCTTAGGAAATGGTCAATACAAAAGGTAACCGATTATAGACAAAAGGTCACAATTGATTGCAAACAACTAATCTTTCGACCCTTAAGGTTGTTTTCAATCAATCCAATTTGATAGACAAAAGCATTCTTATTACAACCAAAATTAAGTCTCTTTGTTAAACCAAGAATAGTGGGTGATAACAATCATTCATAGACAAATGATTATAACTAGTTGGATAACAATAAATCTTTCGACCCTTAGCATTATTAACAACTAGTCAAACTTGATTAACAAATGTCACTATGAAACTTAACCACAATTGGATCTTAGAATTAACTTGAAATTGAATTAAAACATGTTATCACAATCATACGCAAATAATTAAGTCATAAACATCATCTAAGCAAGTGCACAACGGCACTAGCCACTCATAACAAACATGAACACAAACTCATAATTTTGAACATTAGAAATCATGATTAAAAGTCTTACAATGATTGAAATGAGATTACAAATGATAAGGTAATGATACCCAAAGTATTGGTGTTGACTTCTTGAGGTTTTGACTTCCAAATGTTGACTTCTTGACCCTCTAAAGCTTCCTGGACTTCTAAGGACGAATTAAGGACTTTTGAGAGAGTATTTTGAGAGTGGTTAGTTAATTGATTAGAATGGGATTGATAGCATATGAAATTGGTTTGAGAATTGTGTGTGGTAACATGTAAAAAGGGCTCTATTTATACTACTCTCAAGGACTAGGGTCTTTAATGCTTCATCTTGGCCTCCAAGTAAAGTAGAATGGCCTAGAAGACTCCTGGGAAGGGCCTAGAATCGTTGGCAAGACTTATTGATGAAGTTTGGGAAAACAGACGACCTCCAACCGATCGGTATTGGCACCAACCGATCGGTTGGTCTTCGAATGTGGCCTCCATCCGAATCGGTTGCGGGCTGCATCCGATCGGATGGGGTGCTGCTGTAGGCTCATTTTTGGACTTTTTGGCTTTTGGTTTATTTCTTTCTCATAACACTTGGTTCTCCATCCAAACTTGATTCTTTCTTTGTCTTGAAACTTGTCAACTTGAATACTTGGACCTTTATTCTCTGAAATGCCTTTTTGGAATGTGGTTCTGGACACGGGAATCTTCGTACGATCATAAATATTTCCTTCTTCCTCATTCTTTCACTTTTTCTTCCTTTTTTTTTTTTTTTTTTTTTTTTTTTTTTTTTTTTTTTTGGCCACATATACTTTGCAAACATGCTTCTGTGTGATTAAGTAACAAAAGCATGTAAATATAACCAAATAACGCTACTAAAAACATGCACAATTTGAGCGTTATCAAATTCCCCCACACTTAAACTTTGCTTCCCCTCAAGCAAATCTAGAAGTAAAAACAATTATCCACATGGTATACAAGTATGATTAGAAAAATGTGATGCAAAACCTATCAAGTACAAGTACAAGTTAGATTCATCCTTTTAAGCTTTTATGGTTGAAGCATCGAGATGTTTAACAATACCTAAATGATTTTCTTGTTTGATAAACATTACTAATCACCTCACGAAAAGGAAATGAAATATAATTCACTCAAAACACTCATTTCTATGGTTTGTGGAGTATATGAGAGAAATCACACTCATTTGCTCAGTCATGATTTAAATATTACCATAGGCTTGTACAACAAACAAAACTACACCGATATGGCGTGAGCACCAAGTATACATATCAAAGAGGTCTTTTATTCAGGTTTAAGGCTTCAAGGGTTATATCAGACTTATGTGCAAATATCTTATGAAAAACATAATAGATCACTGGCACGAATTCTTGCATTACCAAATAACGGATGATCACGAGGGCATATCTTGGATCGCTGGCACGCTATTCACGTAACGAATGGTCACCAAAATACACACTAGATCGCTGGCGCGCTATCTAATTCCTCAAGAAATCGGATGGTCACTACATGTCAATACACTTGATAATTCTACAAAGTCAAAAGGAAAGGATGAGACATGGGATATGTTTAGAAAGGTTGATGATAAAGAATATACAAAATAGTCATAGTCTACTAACCAGATGTTGCTAGCTATTACGAACCACTATCATGCAATCTTGAGAAAACTCCATACATTATTGATCCATACATTATTCACTAGCTCATTGGCTATTCTTGTCACCTTATAGTTGCAATGACTTTTATTTATTATTTATTTATTTATTTATTTGAACATAAACCTTCACTTATCATCTTATAGTTGTGATGACTTTACTTGGATAACTGCTCTTGGAGTTTGCAACTTTCCTTGAATTTTCATGATTTCTCATATAACATCCATCTTGCCAAATAGCTAGCAACCAACCAAGACTTGACTAAGGGTAAGGCTAGGCTAAAAAGTGTAAAATCTTTTTGTATTTTTCTGGATTTTATCAAAAGAAAGGATTGGCTCAGAAGGTGTAACTAGGGGTATCTAGCGTTAAAGGTAAACGCTAACAATAGGGTTTATATCGGTGGTTAACTAGTTAGTGTAACTAGCTAAATATCAATACGGAAGGCTATTTGGGTTAAAATCCTAAGGTTGCCTTTTATCACGCATATATACTTATATCACACACGAAATGTGATCTCACAACGATCTCGTAATGATTTACAAGCACAAGTTCTAGAATAAATAAAATCACCGGCACATTCATAGCAAAAGAATCAAAGCATAAAAGATGTATGCTAAATACAGAACGGCTTAATTCCTCACAATTTAGGTGGAAGGGCTATAATATGTGCTAGCTAATGTTGTCGATCCCAGAATGGATTGCAATATTAATCGGGACACATCTCAATTTTTCAAAAATTACAGGTTTTACCAGTGGATGGATCCAGTTATTCTAATATATTATCCTAAAGATGACAAATAACTAGATCACAAGGGCAAACAAAATTTAAAATTTAGCCCAAAATTTACAATCTATCCTTATTTTCCTATTCACACCCCCCCCCAACACTTAAGTTAAGCATTGTCCTCAATGTGATAAACGGACTTCAAGGAATGAAAATAGGGAAATAAGAGAGTAAATCATATTTTCCGTGCTTCTTATGATTCTTTGATCCAAGCGTCCAAGCTTTGTAATCATTACCTGCAGTAATCTTAAAACAAACAAAACAAACACACGAAATATTTCTACGTTTTATTCTAAAGTCAGTGGTACACCCCCACACTTAAGTTCAACTAAGGGATTAGAGAAACTTTGGGATGTAATCACTTTGAAAAATAAATTAAGAGGTAAAAATAGCAAATACACGGGTTGCCTCCCGAGAAGCGCTTGTTTTATTAACGAGTCATCAGCCTGACTCAAACTTCCTTCTTGCTACGTTGGTGTAATCTTTTGATTCTTCTTTGAAAATTTTGGAACATACACCACCTTTCCTATCACTATTTCTTCTCCAGTTTCATCTATGTCTTCCAACTTCACTTTTTCCAAAGCTTGAGGAAGGACATCATAGATAAATTCAGCATTTTCCTTGTAATCGGTTGGAAAAGGTGTCAGAAATGTGATAGATTCATATTCTGATTCAGGCGGAATTTCTTTGATAGAAATCTTGTTTATTTTCTCCTTATCGTAGTATAATTTTATTCGGTGACCATTGACAATGAAACTTCCACCTTGTTTGTCATATAATTCAACATATCCAGATGGAAATCCATGTCTCACTATATACGGTCCGAACCATTTTGGTTTCAGCTTAGGAGCTTTAAACTTGTATTTCATATTGAAAAGCAGAACTTTATCTCCAGCTTTGAATTCTTTCCGAATTCTGAGCTTTCTGTCATGATACGCTTTGGTTCTAGCTTTGTAAAGCCTTGAGTTCTCGTAAGCTTGGAGTCTTAGTTCATCGAGTTCATGCAATTGCAAAAATCTCTTCTCTCCAGCTATTTTGAGATTAGGGTTACAATTTCTGAGGGCCCAGTAGGCGCGATGTTCGATTTCAAAAGGAAAATGACATGTTTTCCCATACAAAAGTCTGTATGGTGTTGTACCAATTGGCGTTTTATAAGCCGTATGAAATGCCCACAGAGCATCATCGAGTTTTCTTGACCAAACGGCGAGATTGTCTTTGACCATTTTTTCAAGTATCCTCTTTAAGGATCTGTTGGTATTTTCGACTTGACCACTGGTCTGTGGGTGATAAGCGGTAGCAAAACAATGATGAACTCCATATCTTTTCATAATTTTCTCCATTTGTCTGTTACAGAAATGGGTTCCTCTATCACTTATTAAAGCTTTAGGAATTCCATAACGAGCGAAAAGCTTTTTGAGAAAATTAACAACAACTCGTGCATCATTTGTGGGTAGAGCTTCGGCTTCAGCCCATTTGGAAACATAATCAATAGCAACGAGAATGTATTCGTATTTGAGCGATTTAGGAAATGGTCCCATAAAATCGATTCCCCAAATATCGAATATTTCGCAGACTTGAATGCTCTTTTGAGGCATTTCATCTCTACGAGAAAGATTACCGGATTTTTGGCAAGCATCGCAGTTTTGAACAAGAGTATGAGCTTCTTTGAAAATTTTTGGCCAATAGAATCCAGCATCAAAAACTTTTTTAGCTGTGGTGGAAGGACCATAGTGTCCCCCAGTTGGGCCATGATGGCTTTCATCAAGAATTCTTCTTGTTTCGGAACCAGAAACACATCTTCTGATCATCCCATCGGGACACATCTTGAAAAGATAGGGCTCTTCCCAATAATAGTGTTTTAGTTCTGAAAAGAATTTACTTCGTTGGGCATGAGTTAATCCTTTCCTGAGAATTCCTCCAATGAGATAATTTGCATAATCTGCAAACCACGGAATTTCGTTTTCATCAACTGTATCAACAGTCATGAGAGTTTCATCAGGGAAATAATCGTCAATCTCATCTTCCTTTAACTCTTCCAAATTTGGATTCTCAAGACGAGACAAATGATCAGCTGCTAGATTTTCTGCTCTTTTCTTATCTTTGATTTCGATGTCGAATTCTTGGAGTAGCAAAATCCATCGGATAAGACGCCGTTTTGCATCTTGTTTGGTAAACAGATATTTGAGCGCTGAATGATCAGTAAACACAATTGTTTTTGAAAGCACGAGATAAGATCTGAATTTGTCGAAAGCAAAAACAACGGCTAACAATTCCTTCTCCATAACCGTGTAATTTTGTTGGGCATTGTTGAGTGTTTTGCTAGCGAAGTATATAGGACAGAAATGTTTTCCTTCATGTTGTCCTAATACAGCTCCAACAGCAAAATCGCTTGCATCGCACATGAGCTCGAACGGTAGTGACCAATTAGGTGAAACCATAATGGGTGCATTAGTCAGTTGGGTTTTTAATGTTTCGAATGCCTTCACGCAATCTGTATTGAAGTCAAATACAGAATATTTTTCAAGAAGTTTTGTCATTGGACGAGATATTTTGGAAAAATCCTTAATAAAATGACGGTAGAAACCGGCATGTCCTAGAAAACTTCTAATGGCTTTAACGTTTGTTGGAGGTGGTAATTTGGTGATAACATCAATTTTCGCTTTACCAACCTCCATTCCTGCACTGGAAATTTTGTGTCCTAGCACAATTCCTTCAGTTACCATGAAATGACATTTTTCCCAGTTAAGAACAAGATGTGCAGCTTCGCATCTTTCGAGCATTTTATCGAGATTAGAAAGACAAGCTTCAAATGAGCTTCCAAAAACTGAAAAGTCATCCATGAAAACTTCCATAGATGTTTCAAGCATGTCTTGGAATATTGAAATCATACACCTTTGAAAAGTCGCAGGTGCATTACAAAGACCGAAAGGCATACGTCGGTAAGCGTAGGTTCCAAAGGGACATGTGAACGTAGTCTTTTCTTGATCGGCAGGATCAATAGGAATTTGGAAATATCCTGAAAAACCATCAAGGAAACAAAAGTACTTGTTCCCTGCTAATCTCTCAAGCATTTGATCCATGAAAGGTAGAGGAAAATGATCTTTTCTGGTGGCTTTGTTTAATTTCCTGTAATCAATACATACTCGCCATCCAGTGACAGTTCTAGCAGGAACTATTTCATTTCATTCGTTAGTCACAACAGTCATTCCTCCTTTTTTCGGAACACAGTCAACTGGACTCACCCAAGGACTATCCTCGATGGGGTAAATGATACCGGCATCAAGAAGTTTGATGATTTATTTCTTAAAAACTTCTTTCATGTTAGGATTGAGTCGACGTTGTCTTTCCACAATGGGTTTAACACCTTCTTCAAAATTGATTTTGTGTTTACATAAATCAGGGCTAATTCCTGGAATATCAGAGGTTTTCTACGCAAAAGCTCTTTTATACCTCTTGAGAACAGAGATGAGACATTCTTTTTCATCGTCATTGAGCAATGAAGATATGACTACTGAAAGAAGTGAATTATCCTCCAGGTAAGCATATTCAAGATGATCGTAAAGTGGTTTTAGCTCAAGATCAGTTGGTGGTTCTTGAAGAGAGGTTTTGATCCTCAATTGATCATTAAAGGTGATTTCCTCAAAATTCGCTTCTACTTTTTCTCCTTTTTCAACTTCTTCAATATCCTCCTCGAATTTTACTTTCATAAAATCAGCGAATTCTTTATCAAAGTCTGTTTCACTAATTTTCTCCGAAGTAGTCATGAATGGATCAGAATCGTCAAGTAATGCATCCACTTCTTCATCAGTGACTTCATCGATTACGTCAATGTTAAAACAAGTGTCATCACTGGAATATGGATATTGCATTGCTTTATCGATTAAAAAGGTAATTCTATCTTCTCCAACTCCAAGATTGAGTTCTTTACCTTTTACTTTGATGATCGCATCAGCGGTGTTTAGGAAAGGTCTTCCTAAAATAAGAGGGACTCTACTATCTTCCTCCATTTCTAAGATCACAAAATCCACGGGAAAAACAAATTTACCAACTTGGACAAGCATATTCTCAGCAATTCCAACAGGATATTGGTAAGAATGATTGGCTAATCGAATACTCATCCTTGTAGGTTTCAAGGTATTGATGGAAAGGGCATCAAATTGATACTTGCACCAAGATCGGCTAAAGCATCGCATGTGATGTTGTTTCCTAATGTGCATGGAATCAGAAAACTTCCGGGATCTCCGAGTTTTGGTGGAATTTTGTTTTGAACAATGGCTGAGCATTCTTCATTGAGAAAGGTAGCGGATATTTGTTCCAACTTGTTCTTGTTATTCAGAAGTTCCTTTAAAAATTTCCCATAATTGGGCATTCCAGCTAGAACATCAACGAGGGGTACATTGAGTCTAACCTCTTTGATCATTTCAACAAACTTCTTATAACGCTCTTCCATCTTTTCTTTCTTAAGGCGTTGAGGGTATGGAATCTTTGGTGTGTACGCCTTGACTGGCGAGATGGGTTTTTCTTTGGTGGGTATATTTGGAGTATTTTCCTTCTCAGCTTCTACAGCTTCATCCTCACTTTCATCATGGATGATCATGGTATTATTCGGATTGGGTGGTGGATCATAAGAGAGTCCACTTCTTGTGAATACAGCATTGATATGCTCATTTCTAGTCTGTGGTGGACGATAAGTTTTATCGTTTGTTCCAGATGATGTTGGTTTGGGGTTGGATTGGGTATTACTTGGTAACGAACCAGATGGTCCGGAAGAAATTTGATCAGAAAGTCTACCGAATTTGTTTTCAAGATCTTGAATAGATGCTTGATGATTTTTCTGACCTTGCTCAACTTTGTTTTTGAGATTGAAAAATTGGTTCTTGACGAACTCATTGGTTGATTTTTGAGCAGTCACGAATTCTCTCATCATTTTTTCAAAATCGGATTCTTTCGGTTTTTTATCAGAGGTCTGTGGAGTTTGATTGTCTACTCATGGTTGAGAATCACGGTTGTTATCCCTTTGTTGGTGATCTTGCCAATTTACAGAATTTCTTCCGTAATAATTACCACGATATCCGCTTCCACGGTATCCTCCTTGGACATAATTGGCTTCTCCTTCTTTAGGTCTGCCCATTGGTTGATCGTCACATTCTGATGATGGGTGATTACCTCCACAGTTGTTACAACCGTCTCGCATTTCTTTCATTTCTCCTTTAAGATCTTTGTATTGCGAGTCGATTTTTGAAACTAAGGCTTCCATTTTCTCCATGAATTTGGAGGTATCAGAACTTTCGGCAAAAGCAACGGTTTTTCATAAGGGTTTGGTTTTGGAATCTTTTGACCAATCGAGTTTGAGAAGGACTCGATCTTCAAGCAATTGATATGCTTAATTAGGGGTCTTATAAAGAAAAATTCCTCCAGCATCGAGTATTCCTTGAGATGTTTCATCAAGTCCATGGTAGAAGATTTGGATAATGGTTCCTCGTCCTAAACCATTTCCATGACAACTACGAAGCAAATCTTTCATACGAAGCCAGGCTTCGACAAGTGATTCGTTTGGATTTTGCGTGAAAGCACGAATTTCTCCCATGAGTCGGTCAAACATGGCAGGTAGAAAGAAACGGCTTACAAAAGGTTGCCTCATCTCCTCCCAAGTATTGATAATTCCTGGGGTTAATTCGTTGTACCACACTTTTGCATCTCCAGCAAGTGATGATGGAAAAAGTTTGAGTTTGATGGCGTCGACATCGGTTTCGCCATATCGGAACATGCTACAAATTTTGATGAATTTGGCAATGTGTTTGTGAGGATGATGCGCGTGATGTGTCGTTGCGGTTTAGCAGTTTTAATGCCTACTCAAGTTTTAAATTTATATTTAGCCGACTTATCAATAACACACACACTTAACGAGCAGTGTACCCGGTCAGTATGAATGTAATGGTAAGTAGAGTGTCGATCACTAAGAGTGGAACGTATTATCTCGTTATTCTAATCAGTATTTTAATATCCTAACGCAAGGGGGTTTCAGCCTGAGAGACTGGCACGATTTGTTTGCAATTAAATAATAAAATAAACCAATAGGCATGAATCAGCAAGTAGCACACACGTACACAGATAAATACTCGAGACAATAAGAGGGCTGTCCTTATGATTAAGTAGATTGTCATTTGTTTTATTGATAGCTTTATATGAAGTGTATGTAGTTAACCCTTTCTCGTTGGTCCTATTCTTATCGGCGAGTAAACCCTTAATGATTACTTATGTGCGAGTAAACCCTAAATGATTACTTATGTCTAAAAGTTATTCCTAAGTGATCAATTTAGTAATAACCGTGGGAGCCACATTATTTTCCGCAGTCAAATGCCCGCAAGCCACTAATAAACACAGAGGTTATCAATGCACTAATAAGTAGTAACCAAAGACATCAACATATAAACTTTAATTGATGGGAAAGCAAGTATTAAAGGGAGTGCAATCTTTCGTTGTCACATTACACAGGCCACCAATCCTGATGAATTAAAGTTTGCTAACACAATAAAACAAAACTACTTAATGAATTAAACACATGCAGCACCTTCTTACAGCTCTTGTATCTTCGTTTGGTGTGTCTTGTGCTGCCTCCTTGACTGAATTCGTCCTAGGGTTCTGCTGCTTCGATCTTCGAATCTAATATATTCCCCCCGAAATTCGTCTGGTCTTGGGGTATTTATAGTTTCTGTCTGAGGGAAGATGCGGCGCATCTAGTAAGTAGATGCGGCGCATTGACTTAACTTCGCGTGGGGTCCAAGATTATAATATTCAGGAATATTCGTACACCGCCAGAAGATGCGGCGTAACTCCATGATTAGATGCGGCGCATGTCCTCTTGTATCTTGGATCGTATCTGGTGATATCTTAATAGAGATGCGCCGTATGTAATGAGTGAGATGCGGCGCATCTGGAGCAGATTAGTCTTGATCTTCTTCATTTCAGTAGACTCTTAACTTCTTGCATGTTTTGCTCCATAATTAGTCCAAAATCGCTAAGTTTCACCAAATGCTTGTTTTTACCTGAGAATTACAAAAGTAAACGATTAAGTATCAATCCTCATACATAATATAATAAAACAAGTCAAATTAATAGGATAAATGATAGTAATAAAATGTACTTATTTGAGTTCATCAAATATCCCCCCACTTGAACTTTACTTGTCCCCAAGTAAACCTTAGAATTTCTCTTATGAAAATGTATCCTAAAAGATGTTAGGATTTATTTTTATATTTAAGCATGTATTCGTTTATTTCATAATCACACAACTAAACACTTAACGAATTAGAAGTAAAATAAAATAAGTTGATAAAAGCAAATCTAATCATTTAACTGTCCAGTCGTGACGAATATTCTATCATAAGCTTGGCAAGTATACACATCTCCTCCACTAAAGCTAAGGAGTAACAAGTCTAAAGCGGTAAAAAGGGTTTGTAGGCTTAAGGGTTAATTATTCTCTTTCACTATCGATCTCAAATATCAGAAAAGGCGACAAAATCACAAATACATGATCGAATCCACGAACACGATACTTGCAATTGCTCAAATCCTTAACTCGAATAGGCTAAAGATAGGTCCAAACTTCACCAATAATAATATATCAAAAAGGGCGACAAAATCATAAATACATAGCCGAATCCACGACTACGATACTTAAGATTGCTCAAATCCCTAATCTCAATAAATCAAAGGTTTGGTTGGATAAAGAATAATAAAGGGCATGGATAATATTTGGGATATAAATTGGTGTAAAATGAAAAATAAACAAAACAAGTAAACTAAAATCCTAAGTGTGGTTAATCACTATCCCAACCATCCCATGAATAAGACTCATATCATCGAATAACTCACGCTTTAACACTTGAAACACACGCTTTAGGTAGACACGAATTATACTCAACAAGATCTTAATCAAAGAATAAACCTTAATTGGCATTCCCATAACTGCCAATTCCCATTCAATCCATAGATATAATACAACAAATAGTGGTGATATCGACCACTTACATAACTTTACATAAGTTGGTTAAAACAAACATCCAACTTTTCTTTCTTTCTTTTTCTTTTCTTATTTTTTCAATTTTTTATTTTTATTTTTATTTTTTTTATTTTTATTAAACTTTAACATAGATGTGTAAAATTTCACCACATCACTATAATGATAATTCTGGATAATTTTTCCATACTTCTCATACTTCAGAAATAACGGTAATAGTGAAAGTAGTAAACACACGAAAAATAAACTCAAAGATATACAATATTTACTTTCACTCAAATTGCATTGTGCAATTTCCCGACCTAACCAAAGATAATGAATTACGCACGCGAACACAGGTAATGTAAGGAAACACACTTTGCCTATAGCAATTAACCAACCACGGATTCTAATCTACAGGGTAGGCTAAGGTGTAAGGGTGTAACGAAACATTTTAAACATAGGTGTAAGAAACGAAAGGAATGGCTCTGAGTGTTTTTCTAGGGGTATCTTACTCTAAAAATGAGAGTAACAAAAGGGTTTATACGGGGGTTAGCTAACCAGTGTAGTTAGTTAATAACATATAACATATAATAGGCTATTTGGGTGTAATCCTAGAATTTTACCAATTTAGACAAGTCATTCCAATTATATAAATAATACTTATTATGGTGGTCTCGAATAGTATACAAGCCAAGTTCTAAAGTTTACAAGTCACCGGCACACTCATAGATTTGTGAATTTTGAAAAATCACAATTTTTGAAAATAACGTCTTGTGTGCAGCTATGCAACTTAGATCTTAAACAAAAACATGCTAAAATTTTTTTAAGTTTGATATATTAAGCACATTTTAAGCATAATTTTTGAAAAAGTTTAGGACAAGTAATTGTTAAGTGTTCTAATTCTCCAATCCCCCCACTTAAGTTAAACAACGTCCTCGTTGTTTGTATAAAAGGTTAAAAACTGGAAAATAAAAGAATTAGAACAGAAAAACTCCCCTGAGATTTGCTCGGTATGATCCTTCATTTGATAAGAGCAAAAATCATCTTTCTTGTGGATGAGAACGTTAAAGCTTCATACTTGATGTATCCACAGGAAATCCAGGAAACTATAATACCACCAACACTTTAAAACACACCTAAGATAAGAAAGGTTCAAACTTGCATAATACATTAGTAGTTAGGAAAAATAAAACTTAAATATTAAAACTGAAAATCATCAGGTCAGTCGATGCGCCGTATCTTATGGAAGAAGATACGCCGTATCGAGCCTGAAATAAATACGGATCAGAATAAAGATGCGCCGCATCCTTAACCTGGGATGCGCCGCATTAAAATAAACTGATAAATAGTTTTAAAGTCGAAAATAAAAATGCAGAAAAATAAAATAAGATATGACCATTGCAGGAGATGCGTCGCATCTCAGAATTGAGATGCGCCATATCCGCATGCGGGCCTGACTGACTCGACACAGAAAACAGAATAATAAAAATTCTCCGGGTTGTCTCCCGGTAAGCACATGTCTTTATTCCAGAGTCTTCAAGTTAGACTCACGTTCAGCTCTTCAATAAGTCCTTGTCACGGTCCATCCTTCTTCCTTCATTCGAAAGATGTTCCCGTATAGCTCCGCAACGTTTTCTTCCGTTCGACTTAATCTAATATAACTCTTGGTCTTTACTGCAACATATTCCTCATTGGGTCCCAAAGAGTATTTGATGATTTTAAATTTCTCAATAATCATTGCGGGTGGCTTATTGTAAGGGATCCCAAGTAGTTGACACTTTCTTTTGGTGAATTCTTCTTCGTCCTTGTCAACAAACTTAAAATAAGGATCCTTAATCAAATAGTCATCTAATTCCTCAATCAACGACTCATTATTATTATCATCTTGAATCGCCTCCCATTCTCTTTCCAAATCATATTGTAACCGTCGACTAAGCTTCGTGAAATCATCAAACTGTTTATGCACCCATTCCCAGAAAGTAGTATCCGATGTCCCCTTAAGTCCTTTCAAGCGTTCAATTCTGCCCTTTTCTTGTAAAGCCTCCGATTTTTGTGGGCAGTCTTCAACATTATCGTACCATTCATAATCTTCAAAGTTTACATCGTTTCCAACCCGTTTCATCCCAATTATACTTCCCCCATTACAGGTTCCGTCACTCTTATAATCACAGGTCGGCCAAACACTACTCCCATCCTTGAAAACGAAGGGTGTACAGGTATGATTAATGTGCTCAACATCCCATGGTTTATCCCAAACCCATGGTACTTGGTCATTCCATTCGTAGCACCAGGTGTGTTTGAAATCATCATAAGTCTTAAATCCTGGTAGATCTCAAGTTAGCACATCATCGTCGACTCGAAGAAGGTAGTTAAATTCTTTGAACTGCTTGCACAAGGGTGTCTCATAATCGAACACATCAATGTCTATTCTGAATAACTCTTCAATGCCTTCATTGATTGTTGAATCATGAAGTGACGACCCATAATCGCTTTCTACTTCTTCATCTTCTCCTCTCATCCAATATACCCATAATGCATCCTTAGTAGCTCGATCCATACTCTTATGGTTATTAAACTTACTAGCCAACCACTCTGAAAAATCAACATCGTTAGGATCGTGGTTAACGTCAAAGCAAACCTTCCCAATCATATTCCTTCTTATCTCCATGAACTCGTTAAATTGCTTCTTAAAACTCCGTGTCAACCATGAAGTCATAATCTGCTTGACTTCATTTGCAGGGGCGAATTCCGGACTACCATATTTAAGTTCTAGCCAATCACTGAGGGAGAGATCAATCAATCGTACCAACCTGCCATGAAATAGTAACTCCGCCAAAGCATAAATTCCATCATTGTCCAGATATTTCTCATTTAATCCCCAGTACTGCTCGGAATATGGCATGTAAGAGTTTTGGGCATTGCCTCCACCACAGCTTTCGTTGCTTGAATCCATGTATGCAAGATAGAATTTCCCATCATCTTCTTCGATAGTAGTCCAGTTCAATCCTTTGGATTCAATGATAGGCCATAAGAGCGACAATTCATCTCCAGTGTACCTCACAAATACATCATAAGAGAACACCCCTTCGTCAATGTTGCACAAACGCATGAATTCCTTAAAAGCAGCTTCAAGAGGAGTCTCCCAAAAGAATAAATCCGTATCAATCATGAGCACATTGAAGTTGACATCATCAAAAACCTTCACATCGAATGAATCCGAAAGCAAGAGTTCCTTAGCAAGATATCCGTTCACTGAGATGTCTTCCATAGCAAAACCTGTCATCATAGGTAAAATCATCAGTAGGATTTGTTCGCTAGAAGAGAAATTAACGAATATAGAAACGGATATAAATAAAAATAGCTGATATCTGCAGACGATGCGCCGTATCCAAAAAGTTGGATACGCCGTATCTTATAATCGTTAAAATTTAATCAGACTTTATCCAGAAAATAGATACGCCGCTTAGAATTTATGAATGCGCCGTATCGAATTAATTAATCAAAAATCGATATTTATTTAAAATTAAATACGTCGTATTAACGAAAGTTAATGCGCCGTATTTTCGTTACGTATCAAAATATAAGATTTTTGATTCAGAAGATGCGCCGTATCGATAGAGATCGATACGCCGTATCTGTTTAATAATTCGCAAACTGTTTTTAATTAAAATAATAGATACGCCGTATCTGCTAAAGCAGATGCGTCGTATGGCGTTACGTTTAGAAAAAAAATTTTATCGAAAACAGATACGCCGTATCTGCTAAAGCAGATGCGTCGTATTACTTTATCGCTTAAAAAAAAATTTCTTATTAAAAACAGATACGCCGTATCTTGGGGAAAAGATGCGTCGTATCGAATTAATTAAACGCGTTGTATATAAAAAAAATTAAACGCAATACGCCGTATCTGAGAGATCAGATGCGCCGTATCGTTTGATTTAGCACAATACAACGATAGCAGAACAGAAAAAATACGAAAAATAAAAACAAATAAAAACACACTAACAAAATAAACACAAAAACAAAAATAAAGGCAAACAAATAACACACAAAACAACAAATATGCAAAATAATACAATGATGCAATTAATCTAATAAAAAGAAAAACCTAATTAAAATACTAATCAAATTAACAGGTAATAACAATTCACTCCCCGGCAGCGGCGCCAAAAAACTTGATGCGCGTGATGTGTCGTTGCGGTTTAGCAGTTTTAATGCCTACTCAAGTTTTAAATTTATATTTAGCCGACTTATCAATAACACACACACTTAACGAGCAGTGTACCCGGTCAGTATGAATATAATGGTAAGTAGAGTGTCGATCACTAAGAGTGGAACGTATTATCTCGTTATTCTAATCAGTATTTTAATATCCTAACGCAAGGGGGTTTCAGCCTGAGAGACTGACACGATTTGTTTGCAATTAAATAATAAAATAAACCAATAGGTACGAATCAGCAAGTAGCACACACGTACACAGATAAATACTCGAGACAATAAGAGGGTTGTCCTTATGATTAAGTAGATTGTCACTTGTTTTATTGATAGCTTTATATGAAGTGTATGTAGTTAACCCTTTCTCGTTGGTCCTATTCTTATCGGCGAGTAAACCCTTAATGATTACTTATGTCTAAAAGTTATTCCTAAGTGATCAATTTAGTAATAACCGTGGGAGCCACATTATTTTCCGCAGTCAAATGCCCGCAAGCCACTAATAAACAAAGAGGTTATCAATGCACTAATAAGTAGTAACCAAAGACATCAACATATAAACTTTAATTGATGGGAAAGCAAGTATTAAAGGGAGTGCAATCTTTCGTTGTCACATTACACAGGCCACCAATCCTGATGAATTAAAGTTTGCTAACACAATAAAACAAAACTACTTAATGAATTAAACACATGCAGCACCTTCTTACAGCTCTTGTATCTTCGTTTGGTGTGTCTTGTGCTGCCTCCTTGACTGAATTCGTCCTAGGGTTCTGCTGCTTCGATCTTCGAATCTAATATATTCCCCCCGAAATTCGTCTGGTCTTGGGGTATTTATAGTTTCTGTCTGAGGGAAGATGCGGCGCATCTAGTAAGTAGATGCGGCGCATTGACTTAACTTCGCGTGGGGTCCAAGATTATAATATTCAGGAATATTCGTACACCGCCAGAAGATGCGGCGTAACTCCATGATTAGATGCGGCGCATGTCCTCTTGTATCTTGGATCTTATCTGGTGAAATCTTAATAGAGATGCGCCGTATGTAATGAGTGAGATGCGGCGCATCTGGAGCAGATTAGTCTTGATCTTCTTCATTTCAGTAGACTCTTAACTTCTTGCATGTTTTGCTCTATAATTAGTCCAAAATCGCTAAGTTTCACCAAATGCATTTTTTACCTGAGAATTACAAAGTAAACGATTAAGTATCAATCCTCATACATAATATAATAAAACAAGTCAAATTAATAGGATAAATGATAGTAATAAAATGTACTTATTTGAGTTCATCAGAGGATCGGCCCTCGAACGGCCATCGAATTGACGGTCTTTGATCATAGAAAGATTGTGACCTTTTACGGTGAAATTGTTACCAAGGTTAACAGGAACAATAGCAAATCCAGGAGTGGGTGCTATGTCTTGGTTGGCGGCCCACATGGGTTGATCGTTAGCCATGGAAAAGGTTGATCAGTGAATGGGTTATAAACTACTTTGGCTTCGAAAAGGTTATCAAACGGTTGGTTTGGTACTCTCAGTACACGGTTGGCTAATGGAACAAAGGGTGCTCTTCTTCTTCTTGTTCTTGTTCGAATTAAACTTTCGGGATCGGAAAGAGGTGAAATTGGTTTCTACTCCAGTTGAATGAGGTTCATACAATTCCCAAGAGAATCGAGGCAATGTCTAAACACTCGAGCGAAGAACGAAAACAATTTGGAAAATCAAATTTGGTGATCCGATTGGATAGATGTTAAACCGATCGGATGGCGCTCTCGGAAAATTTGATTTAGATGAAACCGATCAGATGAAGGTACTTCCGATCGGATGGACTTCTCAGAAAACTTTTAATTTTGGGATCCGATCGGCTGGATGGGAATCCGATCAGATGGGAGTCTCGGAATTTTTTTTTCAAAAACGAACTTGGAAAGAAATGGACTTCTAAAACTTACAGAAACACAATCAAAATCCCCGGCGGCGGCGCCAAAAACTTAATGTGTCGCGTTTGGGTACAAGTTTTAAATTTATAAAGGTCGAATTACCGAATCTAGAAATAACACATACAAGCAAGTGAACTCGTCCGTTATAGCAAGATTATGATGGTAAGTCGGGATCGTTCGCAGGGATTTGTGAGTGAATCAGATTGTAAGCTACTAAATGTAAATCTCTTAAACAAGCAATGATGAAAATATAATACTTCAAATGATTAAAACTACACTTGCTAAGACTAGTTTACTACTTCTTGATAAACATGATTGTGATAACTTTTGATAACATGTTGGTTATGATAATTAGTTTGGTGAACTAATCTATTGTTCTTACAAGTTAAACCTTCGTCAAGATTTTAGTTCATAAAAACAAGCATTAAGTTTAACCAATCAATTCAAGATCAATTCAAGGTTCATAAGTTTGAATTAACAAACTTAAACACAAAAATAGTCTTTTGTTTTATCAAATATGCTTAGGAAATGGTCAATACAAAAGGTAACCGATCATAGACAAAAGGTCACAATTGATTGCAAACAACTAATCTTTCGACCCTTAATTTCAATCAATCCAATTTGATAGACAAAAGCATTCTTATTACAACAACAATTAAGTCTCTTTGTTAAACCAAGAATAATGGGTGATAATAATCATTTATAGACAAATGATTATAACTAGTTGGATAACAATAAATCTTTCGACCCTTAGCATTATTATCAACTAGTCAAACTTGATTAACAAATGTCACTATGAAACCTAACCACAATTGGATCTTAGAATTAACTTGAAATTGAATTAAAACATGTTATCACAATTAGGGGTGTCTGTAGGGTCGGGTCAGGTCTAATCGGGTTAAAAAATCTAGTCGGGTTGATTTGACCCGAACCCGATAGTGTTATCGGGTCGGGTTCGGGTTAAATAAAAAATATTATCGGGTTATCGGGTCAACCCGATAAGACCCGACAATCAATTAATGCTTTTTAATTATAAATGTGATTAGTAGAAGCTACAGAGAGATTGAACTATGGTCACCAGCATTTGGTTTCTCAAATTTTAAACTTTTAAGTGGAGAGGGGAACCTTGATTTAGTATATTGGCTTGGTGGTACGCAAAGCATCCCTCCTGGTCGCGTATCGAGAAATGAAGGGAACCCACTGAAGATTGGTGTTCCAGCAAAAGGCGCTTTTAAGCAATTTGTCAATGTCAGTTATGATCCAGACAAGAATGAAACATTCGTGACTGGTTTTTCCATACAAATGACTGAAGCTGCTGTGAAGCAGCTTCCATATTCATTATCTTATGTCTTCATTCCATACTATGGCTCGTATGATGACATGGTCGCTGAAGTTCATAACAAGGTATTATCTTATTCTATAACCTTGATACACAGAACATAATATACTGGGCAGGAAAACTACAGAAAATATACTTTTATTAACTCTCTCAGTGGAGGAAAATTATCTTCATTATCTCATGGAGTATCAAATGAGAACTAGAAGCATTTCGTTCCCTAAAAGACATATCTTCCTTCTGAAAATGTATTAAGGGCATGTTTTCTTACCTTCTATATAGTGCCAGCTTACAGTAACTTAATATTTCTGCCGCAGCATTGATGATTGCATGCAAATATTGATCAATTTTTTTTTTTTTTTTGGAAAGGCTAGGAAATATTGATCATAAAATTGAGAATTAATTTGACAACTAAATATTACTACTGATTAACAAGATAACAATAATAATAACTTGTATCTTGTAGACCTCACAACTAAATATTACTACTGAAATCATGGCACATCAGTGGCGACATTTACTATAGGGTCACCCGATAACCCGAATCACCCGACCCGACATAACCCGACCCGACTACCACCCGAACCCGATAACCCGAATCCTTATCGGGTCGGGTGTCGGGTGAGTTTTTAAAAAATCCAAACCCGACTCAACCCGACCCGACAGACCCGATAACCCGACCCGATAACACCCCTAATCACAATCATACGCAAATCATTAAGTCATAAACATCATCTAAGCAAGTGCACAAAGGCACTAGCCACTCATAGCAAACATGAATATAAACTCAGAATTTTGAACATTAGAAATCATGATTAGAAGTCTTACAATGATTGAAATGAGATTAGAAATGATAAGGTAATGATACCCAAAGTATTGGTGTTGACTTCTTGAGGTTTTGACTTCCAAATGTTGACTTCTTGACGCTCTAAAGCTTCCTGGACTTCTAAGGACGAATTTAGGACTTTTGAGAGAGTATTTTGAGAGTGGTTAGTTAATTGATGAGAATGGGATTGATAGCATATGAAATTGGTTTGAGAATTATGTGTGGTAACATGTAAAAAGGGCTCTATTTATACTACTCACAAGGACTAGGGTCTTTAATGCTTCATCTTGGCCTCCAAGTAAAGTAGAATGGCCTAGAAGACTCCTGGGAAAGGCCTAGAATCATTGGAATGAAGATACAAGACTTATTGATGAAGTTTGGGAAAACAGACGTCCTCCAACCGATCGGTTGGTCTTCAAATGTGGCCTCCATCCGAATCGGTTGCGGGCTGCATCCGATCGGATGGGGTGCTGCTGTAGGCTCATTTTTGGACTTTTTGGCTTTTGGTTTATTTCTTTCTCATAGCACTTGGTTCTTCATCCAAACTTGATTCTTTCTTTGTCTTGAAACTTGTCAACTTGAATACTTGGACCTTTATTCTCTGAAATGCCTTTTTGGAATGTGGTTCTGGGCACGGGAATCTTCGTAGGATCATAAATATTTCTTTCTTCCTCAATCTTTCATCTTTTTCTTCCTTTTTTCCTGTTTTTGGCTACATATACTTTGCAAACATATTTTGGTGCGATTAAGTAACAAAAGCATATAAATATAACCAAATAACATATACAAAAGCACAAATAACGCTACTAAAAACATGCACAATTTGAGCGTTATCACACCCCCAAAATCTGGGTCGCAGCGGAAGATGATGTCGCTGGGGTGCTACTAAATTGGTACCACAACACAGAGTAAAGAGAACGGATTTACCGTATCCGTTTAAAAGAAAATTTTATAATCAAAAGTACTTTGTTTTACATCATTCAATAAAATGCGGAAAATACTGGACCATAAAGAAATAACGTGGTCCCCAAATGATTATCAGAGTATCTTGATCCTATAACAATGCCATGCCATGGCATCCACCAAAGGTAAGCTGACACTTTAGAACCTGAAAATACATGCTAAAATGTGTCAACACGAGGTTGGTGAGTTCATAGGTTTAAGTAAACAACAAGTAATATATGGACCACAAGAATTCAAAGACCAATACATTCCAAAAATAGAAAGAGTTATTGTTGTATTAAGTTCATGACACCGAAGCCTTAAAATTTCTAGTTTGAGCATACGTTTGACATATCAGTCAAGTGGGGAAACCACCCGGACACCCAAAGTTTCTGGTAGATGTCCACCTAGGACATCCAAGGTTTCTCAAATGATTATGCGTCCGTTTGACATGCCTTCAATCCCAATAGATCTATTCACAACATTCGCGCTTAACGGTTCATAACATAGGCAATATTTAATAGTTTAATGCACTTGTGTCCATAAGAAAAATAATCAAGTGTGTAACAGGTAAACACATAATACTTTCGAGTAACAAATCAAGGGTTCCAACCAATTAGTAATGTTTGGGAAAACAATTCACGTTTCAAGTAAAATGAGCATGGAGTTTAAATATAAACGAGCATGTATTCTCCCCCAAAACGGTTATAAAACAAGTAAAAGTAGGGGCCATGAACTCACCTGGAACAACTGATATGATAACAAAAGGAAAGTGCACAAAATTGAGGCTCGGAAACTACTCGCAACCTAATATGAATGATATGTCTTAGGATAATGTAATGTGTAATGCATGCGTTTTATAAAATAGTTTATCACCCATATATGTTTGCGGAGTAATTTAGTAGTGAAAATATTATTTCATCGAGGTATTTTATTTGTAGGAAAATAATATACTCTACTATATGTTTATAAGTATTCAAGTACTTAACATTTACCACATCATTAATAGTTTACTTGAAAAACTTTCGACTCGATAGTAAAGTGTACATAAAACATTACGTCCTTGATGTAGTCCATTTTACATCATTTTGACTCCAAAACACTTAAAACGTTCCAAAAACATTTCCAACATCTTTTAGCGAAAAGCTGTGAATAGTGGAAATAACTATATTCTTAGCATATCGTATTTTGACTATAGTTTTCTCGTTATTTAGTGTTCTAGAAATCTTCTAACGCGCCTAATAAGTATACTTGACATTCTACCGTTTTCGTTTAAGTCATTTTGGCTAATTCCGCTTCTAAAGTGTCCAAATTCTATTTTCAAAATTTCCGTCAGCTTTTAACGGTTCAACAAAAGCTGTCAAATTTATAAGTTTCGTCTAAAATTTCGGGGAGCCATAATTTACTCGTTTTAAGTCCGTTTTCTAAGTTCTGCCTATCCCCGCGAAGGTAATTAAGTATACTAACGTATTTTTAAGGCCTCGACTAGTCTAGCTAACCTTTAAAGTCCGGTTTTATCCCTTGAAAAATTCTGACAGCGAACCATATTTTTCAGAAAATTAGTTTTCGTCGCTAAACTTAAAACTAATGTATCTTATTCGTTATAGATCCGTTTTTAACCATTCAAGCGCCCACGTTTTCGTTATAAAGTATATTTTCTATATTTTTAACCAAATCTTGTATTTCAAAAACTTATTTTTCTGTTGAAATCAATTTAGGACAGCCTATCCTTATATATTCTAAAATCACAAATTTTACACTTTTAACTATTAGATCTACCTCAAATCAACTCCCAAAAACTATCCTAACTCATCCACCAACTCTTCAACAATTTCTAGAGTGTCAAAACAATATTGACAACCTAGTAAAAGTTCCATAACGTCAAGAAACAAATAATCAAGGTGTAGAAAAAAAATTATAAATCACATATTATTTGTTTTAAACCTTAACTTGTACATATCAAACAAATATAAAGTAGGACTAGAATATACACATTTTTCCTAAGAAAATAATTATGTCAAGTATGTTTTAACTTGTTTAAAACATGAAAATGTACAAACATATATATAGGGTGACATTTGTAAGTAAGGAGTTTAAATAAACATTTAAACATGACAAATGCATAATTAGACATGTCAAGTGCATAAAATATATATGTAAAAGTATGAAAATAGTTTTTAGGCTTACTTGAATAAGATGAAAATAGGATGTGAGCAAGAACAATAGAACCCCAATGGTTACTCCAAATCGATTTATAGTTAATGCAAGGCTCGTGAATGATCGTTAAATACTTGAAATAAACAAAAATCGGATCTCCTTCTTCTTTTAAAATTTGGCCGAACCACAAGGAGAGCAAGAGAGGTTTCTAGGTGAAAATTTTGGTAAAAGAAAATGGCTAAGTTACTTGTCTATTTATAGTGCCAAAAGGGCAATTTGGTAATTTAATTGAAAGGGTAAAATGGTAATTTCAATAGTTTGGTCAAAAGTCAAAAAAGAGGAACGGGGGGGGGGGGGGGGGGGGGGGGCTTGGGGGGCTCATTAATGTTTATGTTTTCTTGTCTTAAAATATCATAGTTTTAACATAAATTAATTAGGATATTTTAATTTAGGCACTGAGTTAGCTAGAAATAAATTTTAGCGGAACAAAAAAAAGTGTATTGAAGTCATAAAAATTATGAAAATGCATTTTGTATAAGTATCAGGTGCTTAAATAATTATTGTTTCGCAAATACTTAAGTTATCGTAAATATATATATTTTAAGTATATATATACTAAAATGAATTTAAAATACTGTGTAAAATAATATTAGAATTTTTGTAACATTGTAATGAGTATAAAAATATATTAGAACCATTGTTGGGAGTATCGGGGATATTGTTCATGCACGAAAATCGTGTAAAAGCGTTTATAAATGTGAATGAAAAATAATGCAAACACATGCAAGACCTAAAATGCATATGATGACACTGGCAATATGTAGACTAACTCTAGTCTATATTTTATGCACCAAATGATGTTTCTAGGTTATGCGATTAAATTCTGAAAGTTTCTTGAAATTAATACTCGAAAAATTAAATTTTCGGAAAATAATGAATAGTAAAAACTACGACAATGAATAGTAACTTTTTCGGGAATGAATAGTAAAAATTCAGAGTTAAAATTTTGACCTTAAAATGCGGTTTGTCACACCTATCATCCAACCAAGTGATCACCTTCAGTCCTCTACGAGTGCAAGAGAAGAACAAAAAGTATCAACAATATACAAGGTGTAGTTATAGTTAGTGCACTTATAACATATTGTTACATACTTGTTGTATCCTAGCATACACCAAGTTGAATTTTCTTTTGTGTAGTTTGTGAGTGTTGATCATTGTGATCTTGTTGAGATCTTTGAGATCTCTTGTAGCTTGTGTGCTTGAGTGTTGACCTAGTGGATCAAGGGTAGATTGTGTCAAGTGTGTTGATTGTGTAATTTAGTAAGAATCGTGTGGATCGTGGTAGATTGGTACTAGCTAAGATTAGTACTCGACATTTAGCTTAGTGTCGAAAATTGGGATAAGCGACGTTGTACGGTTTTCTCCGCCTGAAGGGAGCTTTGTTGATATAATGCTTAGAACTCTCGAGTTGGGTACTCGGGGAGTGGAGTAGGGCGAAGAAGAGCTTCGTGACCGAACCACTATAAATCTCCTTGTCTCGGTTTGATCTTTCCATCTCATTTCTTTATACTTATTGTTTATATCAGATAGTTTAGCTTAGTGTTCATATTGGGGTGTTGATTGATTTCACAAAAGAATCGAATCAAAATTTTTCACAAACAAACTTTTATAACTATTCAACCCCCTCCCCCCCCCCCCCAATTCTAGTTTTCCACAGAATCCTCTAGTGATGCTGAAAGTTTGGGGGAGGATGCCTTCAAACAGGGGAGGAATGAGGACAAGTCTGCAGGGGAGGATGAGCAGATGGTTGATGAGGGGAATAACTTTGTTGTTGAAGATATTGATAATGCTGCTAATGTTGTTGAAGAACCAGTTGTTGAAGTTAGTACTGTCAGTGAAAAAGTTACTACTGCTGGGATTGAAGATACTACTGTTAGTGCTGCTGCAACAACTGAGATAACTGCTGATGAACTCACTTTGGCTCAAGCTCTTGCTGGTCTGAAAAGTGTAAAACCACCAACCAAGGGGTTGTCATTAAGGAGCCAAGTGAAACTGCAACAACAAAAAAAGCTTCACAACAACCACAGGGCAAAGGTAAAAGTATTTTGATAGAAGAACCTGTGAGTAGGAAAGATCAACAAAAGTTTGATGAGGAAGAAGCTAAAAGACTGCAAGCTGAGTATGATGAAGAAGATAGATTATTGAAGGAGAAAGCAGCTGGGATGATGTGCAAGCAAAGTGTGATGCTGATTGGGAATTGGCTCAAAGATTGATGGCAGAAGAGCAAGTAGAGTTAACTGATGCAGAAAAAGCTAAGCTATTCATGGAATTCTTGGAAGAAAGAAGAAAATTCTTTGCAAGAAAGAGAGCAGAAGAAAAGAGAAATAAACCACCCACTAAAGCTCAACAAAGGGAGACAATGTGTGCTTATCTAAAAAACATGGATGGATGGAAGCCTAATCAATTGAAAAATATGAGTTTTGAAAATGTCCAGGAAGTGTTTGACAAAGTTTTCAAGAGAGTAAACACATTTATTGATATGGAGACAGAGGTGGTGCAAGAAAGCAGTTCAAAGAGGGCAGGTACTGAGCTAGAGCATGAGGTGACAAAGAAGCAGAAGGTGGATGAAGACAAAGATACAGCTGATCTAAAAAGTTCATGGTAGTTGTTTCAGATGATGAAGAAGTACCTATAGATGTTGTACCTTTGGCTACTAAGCCTCCAGGTATTGTTGGCTGGAAAATCTACTTAAAAGACAAGAAGATACACTGGGTGATAATCAGGGCTGATGGAAAAGAACAAGTGTTTCATAGATTCAATCAAATGCTTAAACATTTTGACAGAGAAGACTTAGAAACTCTGTGGGAACTTGTTAAAGCTAAGTATGGGACATCAAGGCCATTAAAGGTGCCAGCTTCTGATTATGACTATGTGCTGTGGGGTGATTTGAAGAATATGTTTGAACGACATGTAGAAGATCAGATATGGAGGAATCAACATGGATACAAAGTATTACACTGGAAGCTTTATGACTCTTGTGGAGTTCATGAATTGATGCTGCAATCTTCAGTAATCTACATGTTGGTGGAGAAAAAGTATCCCCTTTTCTTGTATACACTTCATCAGATGTTGGAGAATAAGCTGGAAGTTGAATATGGCAGTCAGATGTCTTTAGAGCTTATTTGGTTTATTGTACTACATAAAATGAAGAAGTGAAGTGTTTGAAAACATCCTCTTGGTGATTATGAAGTTTTGAATAAAGAAACTTGATAGTTTTAGGAGAAAATATCAAGTTTAGGGGAGGATTATTGGGATTAAAGCTTCTTGATGTTGCTGCTGTCCATGATTGATGTTACTACTGCTCTAAGGATTTAAGACTGCTCATGTACTTCAAAGGAAAATATGCTAAGTGTTTACTGCTGCCAATATAAACGTTAAGACTGCTAGTGTAACTTACTACTGCTCTTACAAAGTTACAACTGCTGAAGAACTTCAAGGAAATACACTAAGTAGTTAGTGCTGCCAGAACAAAGTTACTTGTTCTAGTTCAGAGTTACAACTGCTGATGGAGTTAAAGCTGCTAGAGTTAAAGTTAGTACTGCTCAGTCTAAGTTAAGACTGTTAGGCTATTTGTTAGGCGGTTATGTTAAAACTGCTTATGAGATATGTATAGTAAGTCGTGTGCTTCAAGTTATGTATTAGATAAGTTATAGAAAAGATTTGATATACTTTCCTTAGAATTGTAAACCGGTTAGGACTCCTTAGTCTATAAAAGGAGGTCCTAGGGCATAGAGTTAGATGTACGATTGTTATAGAGTTATAGCTTCAAGGTTTTGTAACCCTAATACTAGGAAGAGTATTCGTATTATTCTTTAATAATATTGAGGCTGATTTGTTTGTTAAATTGTTTTGATCTTTGTGTTTACTGTTACATTGAAAGTTTTCTTAATATCAAATACTAGATTTCACATAGTATTTGATAAACTCAAACACAGTTTCTACTTTAATTGTGTTAGATTTATCTAGTATAGCTAAACCTTAAACAAGTTAAGGAATTCGATCAAGTACTCAACTAGGATCAACACTACACATACTGTAAGTGTTGCATCAAGAGTCACTTTAATTGTGTTAGATTTATCTAGCATAGCTAAACCTTAAACAAGTTAAGGAATTCGATCAAGTACTCAACTAGGATCAACACTACACATACCGTAAGCGTTGCATCAAGAGTCACACCAGAACTAAAAGCTCGCAAGTATAATTATTTGCTGTTATACACCTTCACTTTGCGCAGGTATTCATCTAATAAATTGTAATGTTTAAAATTTACTTTTTAAACTTCAAAGGTTACCATTCATTGAATAGTAAATTTCCTCTAAATTACTTATATTAAAATTATAAAGAAAATTATTATGTTTCATTCGTTGTGTTAAGTGTATTTGCTCTTTACATATCCTAATTACATTTTGTTCTAACTTGATACATAACCCCTTAATGTTTTATGTCGCGATGCAAAAACAATAATTGAAAATTATATATGTATTTTTATATTAGGAATTATATATAGTGCAACCATTAGAGTTCTAATTATTTCTTTTTAGCGATATAAGAAGCTCTAACAAACACTTGCAACTCATCATCAAATATTTGATCGGTTGTTCTATTTTGTGGTTTAGTTCAGTAAAGTCATTTATTATTATTATTATTATTATTATTATTATTATTATTATTATTATTATTATTATTATTATTATTATTATTATTAAAACATTATTATTATTATTATTATTATTATTATTATTATTATTATTATTATTATTATTATTATTATTAACATAACTTTATTAGAAATTCAAGATATTTACAAGAAATTAGTGAGAAACCGAGATTATTATTATTATTATTATTATTATTATTATTATTATTATTATTATTATTATTATTATTATTATTATTACGGAGTATTATTTAGCCACAATTGCCATTGCCACCAAAGGAGTACTTTTAGAGCTTTAGACGACGTTAATTTTGGAGAAATATTTTTGTAGCTCCTTGAGTTCGAAGCTACTTTTTTGTTTCTCTTTCTCTCTTTACAACATGAACAATAATCAAACCTATATATTCCGTTATTTCTGAGAAACAATCAGACCTAAATCCGAGAATTTGTATCTGACCCGTATCTATCTGAAATGAATTAGTTTCATAAACTGATCTCATAACTTGAATATAACAAACATTTAAAATGATACACAAAAAAACAAACCGGTACCCCAAGTATACTTGTAATAACAAAATACAATATTATAGAAACATAACACTTGGTTTTACACAATACTTTAAAGGGCTAATGGGTAATGGCCTCTAAATGTATCATAGTTGTCATGATTTCCTTCTATATGTACCGAACAAATTTTTTTCTATTCTATGTACTAAACTTGCATTTTTTGTGTATTTTATAACCATTTTGCTCCTCCCGGGTTAATAAAATGAAGGGCAAAATGGTCATAAAATAAACAAAAGATACAAAAAATGCAAGTTTAGTACATAGAATAGCAAAAAAATTTGTTCAATACATAGAGAAGAAATCATGACAACTATGATACATTATCAAGCCATTAACCCTACTTTAAAGGCTCGCAGCAAGTAGAATATGGTACACATTTGATCAACATAGAAAAGAACTTACATTTAGGTTCTTAAACGATCAATCAATATTTACCATACAACAGTGGAACTAAAACTTAAGGTTCCCAACCATGTAGACCGTTAAGAGTTTTGCATTATTAATTGTAGAGGCTTGCATCCGACAACCTTATAGACGGGATAGCAATGAGTGGTTTTCTTTTCTTTAGTGTAATACCAAATCTTTCCGAAAGGTCATGCTCTTCACCATTTGGCAAACTCCAGTCAAACGAGTGCAAGAGTGAAGCCAATATAAACATTTGCATTCTTTCAGCCAGTGGAATGCCCGCACATGCTCTTCTCCCGGATCCAAACGGGAAGAAATTCAAATTCTTACCAGTGTAATCCCATTTGTTTGTCTCCTCATAAGTCAAGAACCTCTCAGGCTTGAAATGCAAGGGATTGTCCCAATATCGAGGATCCCGATGGATTGACCAAACATTTAGAAAGACCGTGCAACCCTTTGGGATTGTATATCCACCTACTGTGCAATCCTGGCTTGGTGATCGTGGTAAAAGGAAAGGGAGTACAGGGTGCAGCCGAAATGTTTCCTTAATCGTGGCATCGAGGTATCTCAATTTTGGGATATGAGATTCTTCCACTATGTTATTTACTCCTACTATTTCATCCAATTCTTCTTGAATCCATTTCATTACAGTGTGATTCTTCATAATTTCCGCCATTGTCTATTCTATGAGTGTTGCTGTTGTCTCTGTTCCTGCAACCATAATATCCTGATTAGGGGCGGATTTATGTTGGGGCCCGGGGGGCCCCGCCCCGCCCCGCCCCCTGGATTATTAAGCCGGCCCCCTCCCACAATTTCCTTTAAGATCCGCCACTGATCCTGATGCAACAAAATTTCAGTTTAGCCGTAAAAAAAAAACTCAACAAAATGAAGAATGTTATAAGAAGAACGTACCGTGAGAAGTGCCTTTATCTGGATGAGGTTAAGTGACGTTGGATCTTTTTGGTCCTTGAGATCTAATAACATCTGTAAAAAATCTTTCTTTGCGGTGTCCCCAACTCCATCTTGTGACTTTTTGGAGTTAGATTTGCTTCGATCTTCAATGATTCTTGTAAAAATTTTATCCAACTTATTTCGTTGCCTCAACATTTCGCGCTTGATACCTTGTAGATCGAACCACGCAAGACTAGGGAAAAAATCAGACATGTTTGGCTGTCCAAAAATCTCAACGACCTTTGCTGCCACCATCTGTAACTCAGCTCCAAAATCGCTATCATGTGTTCCTTTAACATATGTGTTTTCCTAAATCATACTTGTTATGACGTTTGCCTCTGTCATGAAAGAAATCTCACTAACGTTGATTTTTGTACCAATTTTACTAAAAATATTATTGATGGTTTTTCTAACTTCATTTCTTCGAAAACAACGGCATGCTTCAAGATTCTTGTTGCTTAGGACCTCATGGACAAATATCTTACGAAGGTTACGCCAATTGGAGTCTCGGCCTTCGTAAGTTAAAGCTAAGGCTGCAACTGTTTGGTCGCGGTTAGAAAAGACCTCATCTTGGTCACGAACCACCACCTTCGCTAATTCAGGAGTGTTTATGACGATATGAAGCTTGCTTCCCAAATAGATCTTGAAGATGGGGCCATAGGTGTGAGCCAGGTTGGTGAACTGTTTGTGCAACTCAGGATTAAGAAACGGAAGGTACCCAACTATTGGCAAGGAACGAGGACCTGGCGGCAATGTTTGTGAGTAGCTTGAATGTGACAAAGCGAGCCATAAGATAGCAATGATCACTACTGAAATAGTGACTACTGCCACTGTAAACTCGTTGTTGTTGCTCACTTGCCACCACCATGACCCGAGATTGTTTAGTTGTACCATTTTTGCAAATGATGGAATGATTTCTTTTGAGCGACAAAAAATCAATTTAAGAACGGGGAACTCGGCGAGGGGTTTTAGAAGAAATACAGGGATTACAAGCCAAAAACGACTAGGTTTATCAACCCAAATATATCATTTCAAAGACAGGTTTTGTTACTGAAGGAGATAATTGATAAATGGATGATTTGATTGATTGAATACTACAGATATATCATGCAGATTAATAGGATATCACAGAATCTTCTAGAGTCGGGTTTGCGCCCGTTACAACTAATACGGGCTAACACTCCCACGCAGTCCGAGCGGCGAAATCGCAAATGCTCGGACCAGAGATTAAAAGCTAATAAACAATAAAGTAAAACTAATAAATAATTGTAGATGAAGACATTCGACAGCAAGCGGAAGCACATCTTCAGCAGCAGGCAATAAACCGGATATACCAAAATATCCGTACCAAACAGGATAAACCAAAGTATCCTGACCAAATGGGATAACCCAAAGTATCCCTTACAACGAAAACGGGATAATCCAAAGTATCCCTACAACTAAAACGGGATAACCCAAATTATCCACTACAACTAAAACAAGGGAAATACACTAACATCAAAAGAAAAAAAAAAAAAGAAAGAGAAAACGAAAGTTGGTTCTAAAACTTCAACCCCCAAAGAACCTTCCGAACAAACGGGGTGTGTTTTTACCTATAAAAACATAAAGATCCACCAATTTATTTATTTATTTTTTTGATATAAACGCTAAACTGATATAAAATAACTCAAACCACCAAAAGTAGCAACACACCAAAAGTAGCCGCACACGTATATTTTTTTGATTGATTGAATATTAGAGATACATCATACATAAATAGGATATTACGGAATTTTCTAGAGTCGGGCCGTTACAACTAATACGGGCTAACAGTTACAACAATGTGAATACAATAATAAAAGTTAGTGGCTGCATATATAGCCAAAGGCCAACTTGTGAATGCTAACTTTGTTAAAAAAAATACATTGTCAGTTAATGTTAAGGATATGCACAATCGTTGACCCAAGCGACTTGGGTCACTGGCTACCACGTCAGCTTTCTCTCTCCGGCGACCAGAGGCGACCAAAGTGCCACAGTCGATGACCGACCTTTTTTTTTTTGGTCAAAAGCAATCGCTAATATGTTTTATTCTATGTGGTATAGAAACTCAAACAAACAATCTGTCACTCAAACAACCGATACTCGATCTCTCCGGTGACTCTACCGAACTCCCACAACCGAACAACCGATGTGAATATCGGTCACTTCATGTGACCGACCGACTTTTTTCGTTCGATTGTGCTTAGCCTAATGAATTCATATGGAAAAGATACCTTCGTGACATAATCACATAACCGGCATGTGCCTAAGTTGACCATATTGATATAGACTATGTTTGATGCAGAGCTTTTTAGAGCTTTTTTAAGCTTTTTGGAGTGATGAGCGGTGAACAATGAGCTTTTTGATTTTTATTGTTCGTTTGGCGAAGGAGCGGTGAGCTTTGCGATTTTTTAGGAATGCTCATTTTTCCAATGCTTCTTTAAGAAGCAGTGAGCGGTGGCTACTGCTCACAGCTCACTGCTAATTTTACCAAACACACCCATAATGTATTGTTATGTTAAATCGTGAACATGATGGGATGAATATGTGTTACTTGCCTTTGATTTATAGAAAATCTAACAATTATTACTTATGGTAATCTATATAATTTGATTTTAAAAAAGTATATACATCGAGGTCACTTTTTTTTTTTTTTCCTCAGTTGCATAAGAGGATGCGAAACAAAAGCACCCTTTACTCTTATATACTTCAAAATAATAATAATAATAATAATAATAATAATAATAATAATAATATACTTCATAATAATAATAATGATAATAATAATAATAGTAATAATAATAATAATAAAATCTTGATACCTCAAAATCTCAGAATTATTGGTTCGAAAAACAAATGTAGCAAACCTTCAAATTCATGATACAAACAAACACCTTTTTACTAAACACTAACATATACAAACAAACACCTGAAGTTGGATTTCGATGAGGTCAACGATTGACCTTGAACACTTATATGTGTTAACATTAGGCTACTCCACACTCCTTCTTGATCAACACTAAATGGATGATGCATTCTCCTATTTTGGTTATTCACGAAAGGCGGCCTTAATGACCGGATTGGTAGGCTATGCTAACATGGCATCAGTCGATAACATTAGTAGGATTATGCATTTTTGGTGTATTTAATCACAGTCATCTAATACATAGAATCGGAATATTAGCAAGTTCATATATTAAATATAGAAAACTTCATATATGCTAAAGAATTTTGTGTAAACCGGCCGGATACATATTTTTAACTAAATCTTAACCATAAATAGTTGTTCTGCTGCGCTTTGAAAATTTTCCATACAGACATAAAACTATTACCAAGCAATACAAACGAGAATAATTCTCCCATGCCCTTCACTTCTTCAATATCGTAAGAACATATATGTATAAACAATATGATTCACTAAAATATTTGGGAAAATTGCATATATACCAACTAAAACTCAAAAACTTGCATATTTCCCCAAAATACAAGTTTTAAAGCATGATATACAATGCAAGTTAAGCATGTTTTGGGTATAGATGCAAATATGCAAGTTTTAGTGGGTATATATGCAATTGATCCAAAATATTTTATCCAAACTGACAATAGTCAATAACCGCGGAACATCCGATATTCAAAAACTGATAACTATAAGTGTCACAATATATAGTATCATCAATAAAAATATACAAAGAAACCACATTTATGTAACAAACGCATATTTAATCATCAATAACATCCCAATCCAATATTCTACAGTAAAAACGTAGAAATCCCTTAGCTAAAACTCATATGGTCCCAAACCAAGAAAAAGATTATTACCAAAAATAAATCATCTTCTACTTAGAGGATACCAACGTTCATGAATAGAAGATTGAAAAGACACCATATAAATAAGAAAAACAAGCACAATGGCTACACCCCAAGGAGACCCTCCGGCTCTATGAAGCGCGTCTCTCTCGGGCATTGGCAGCAAGGACGGGAAACAATTCCTTCCACCGCTAGAAAGCAAGTGTACGAGAAGCAAAAGCACGACAGGTGTAAGCATGAGGCAGATCTTTAACGTGTGCATGAAGCTCTCAATCTTCGACTCGTAGTTGATGTACCAAGTGAAGCACATGAAGAGGAAAAGAACGAACAAGAAGAAAAAGAAGTGGATTGGAATCGAGAGTTGACGAACGTAATCGTAGTATGATACATCGTTGTTGTTGTTGTAGTACCTAGTCATCTTTATGAGCAAAACAAACTTTGGCTTATGCTATGGAAGACGAAACTTTGGGTTTTATAGATCAAAGATTAGTGAAGATTGTGGAAAGATATAGAAAGTATATCGAATATGTTGTATTTATGAAAATATGCTACAAAACAATGAGATTTGTTTCCAAATATAAAGATTGAACTATCCAAATATAAAGTGATGAACAATATATGTAATATTTTATGTGGCTTTGCTTGGCATTGCAAAAAGGGATTCGTTTTTATCAAGTAGAAGTTGTAGGGGTTTCGAGGGTTTTAGATTCTTTATGATATTGCTGCTAACGAATAAGAGTGTGCCACGTAACACCGACCATGGGACAGGAACCTTGGAGAATGAAATTAAATGAATACTTGTAGGAAAAAAATAGTGGGGTTTTCTTGGGTCTAAGAAAGCTAGTGGACTTGTCTTGATAAAAAGAACATATTCTAAAAAGTATTGATTTAGTAATCTTTTGTCAAGATATTTTTAAGTAGTATATTTAAAGTTATTCACATTTAAATGCATCGTATATCGGTTTTGTCTTTTTTGGGTTCTAATAAAATTGTTTCTTTTAGAAAAAAAAGGTAAATAAAAATTACGAGTATCTGTATTGTCTGTGTTTTCTTTTTCTGATAGTGAAAAACATAAAATTTGACAATAAAGTCAATTTCTCACATTCATATGTTATTGTCACATTACTTTTATAGACTCTATCGAGGCCTAGTATATAATTTCAATAGATATTGTTTGAATAATTGTATAAACCATATCAAATCCCAAACATATAACTCAACAAGGCACCATCCGTGTGAGAATGTGACACATTAAGAAAAAAAAAATTGGAACATTATTAAAGTTCAATCAATTAACAATTTAAAACGTTGATACATTAACTAACGCATAATTTTCCATTAACAACTAAACAAGTAGCTATTTTTAATATTTTGATGTCACTTTAAAAAAAAATTGGAACATTATTAAAGTTCAATCATAACAATTTAAAACGTCGTCCCTAAAATTTGGCCAAATTGCAAGTTTCGCCCCTGAACTTTGGAAAGTGTAAATATCGTCCCTGTGAAAAAGTTTTGGGGCAAATTTCGTCCCTGGCCTCTGCCAAATTACCCAAATACCCCTGTCCTTTTATTTTTATTAATTCCTTTTAATTCCTTTTCAGTTTTTTAACACAAATGGTCACTGTGTTGCGCAAGGCTTTACAAAGTTAGTCCTTTTGTTAGACAAATAGTTATTCTTAAACAAAATCATCCTTGTGTTGCGCAAGGTCTTTACAAACTTAGTCCTTTTGTTAGACAAATAGTTATTCTTACACAAAATCGTCCTTGTGTTGCGCAAGGCTTACACAAATGGTCCTTGATTCCGTTTTTCTTCCGTTTTCATACGTTTTTCCCGTTTTCTTACGTTTTCTTACGTTTTTTGTCCGTTTTTTCTTACGTTTTTGTCCGTTTTTCTTACGTTTTTTCCGTTTTCTTACGTTTTTCTTCGTTTTTTTCGTTTTTCTTACGTTTTTCCGTTTTTCTACGTTTTTTTTTTCTCTTTTTTTCTTTCTTTTTTTTTCGTTTTTCTTACGTTTTTGTCCGTTTTTCTTACGTTTTTCTTACGTTTTTATCGTTTTTTTCCGTTTTTCTTACGTTTTCATACGTTTTTGTCCGTTTTTCTTACGTTTTTCCGTTTTTTCCCTTTTTCTCCGTTTTTTCTCACGTTTTTGTCCGTTTTTTTTACGTTTCTTACGTTTTTGTCCGTTTTTCTCGCGTTTTTTTCCCTTTTTTTTCTTCCCTTTTTCTCCGTTTTTCTTACGTTTTTTACGTTTTCGTCCGTTATTCTTGCGTTTTTTCCGTTTTCATTCATTTTTGTCCGTTTTTCTTACGTTTTTTTTCGTTTTCATCTGTTTTTCTTACTGTTTTTTTCCGTTTTTGTCCCTTTTTTTTCCGTTTTTGTCCGTTTTTTCTTACTTTTTTGTCCGTTTTTCTTACGTTTTTTACGTTTTATTCCGTTATTCTTACGTTTTTGTCCGTTTTTCTTACGTTTTTTCCGTTTTTTTGTCTGTTTTTCATACGTTTTTGCCCGTTTTTGTCCGTTTTTCTTACGTTTTTTCCGTTTTTGTCCGTTTTTCATGCGTTTTCATCCGTTTTTGTCCGTTTTTCTTACATTTTTTTCGTTTTCATCCGTTTTTGTCGGTTTTTCTTACTTTTTTTCCGTTTTTCATACGTTTTTGCCCGTTTTCATCCGTTTTTGTCCGTTTTTCTTACAATTTTTTTCGTTTTCATCCGTTTTTCTTACGTTTTTTCCGTTTTTGTACGTTTTTCATACGTTTTTGCCCGTTTTTGTCCGTTTTTCTTACGTTTCATCCGTTTTTGTTCGTTTTTCTTACGTTTTTGTCCGTTTTTCTTACGTTTTTTACGTTTTCGTCCATTATTCTTGCGTTTTTTTTTCCTTTTTCATCCGTTTTTTCCGTTTTCATCCTTTTTTGCCCGTTTTTCTTACGTTTTTTACGTTTTCATCCATTATTCTTACGTCTTTTCCGTTTTCATCCGTTTTTGTTCATTTTCCTTACGTTTTTTACGTTTTCATCCATTATTCTTACGTCTTGTCCGAGTTTTTTTTTTGTCCGAATTTTTGTCCCATTTTTTTTCTTTTTTGTCAGAATTTAAAAAAAAAAAAAAAAAAAAAAAGTTCTAAATTTTTGTCGAAAATTTTTTTTTGACCAAATTTTAAAAAAAAAATAAATAAAATTAAAAAAAAAAGAGAAAAGTCCAAAATACATCCCTGTGCTTTCCCCAAAAACCGATTTACATCCTTAAACTTTTTTTTGGAACAAAATCATCCCTCCGTTAGTAAAGTTGGCACAAATACATCCCTCCGTTAGTCATATCAGTTAGTATGGACTAACGATGCAAATGATTTTCCGTTATCTCCTAACAAGAGTTAAAATAATTGCATCGTTAGTCCTCCTTCAGTTAAATTTTTTCATCGTTAGTCCTCATTGACTATAGAGTTAAAATATTTGCATCGTTAGTCCTTCTTAAGTTAAAATTTTTGCATCGTTAGTCCTTTGTTACGTTTTCGTCCGATTTTTTACGTTTTCGTCTGTTTTTTTACGTTTTCGTCCGATTTTTTACGTTTTCGTCCGATTTTTTACGTTTTCATCTGTTTTTTTACGTTTTCGTCTGTTTTTTTACGTTTTCGTCCGATTTTTTACGTTTTCGTCCGATTTTTTACGTTTTCGTCTGTTTTTTTACGTTTTCGTCCGATTTTTTTCGTTTTTGTCTGTTTTTTTACGTTTTCGTCCGATTTTTTACGTTTTCATCTGTTTTTTTACGTTTTCGTCTGTTTTTTTTACGTTTTCGTCCGATTTTTTACGTTTTCATATGTTTTTTTACGTTTTCATCCATTTTTTTCGTTTTCGTCTGTTTTTTTTACGTTTTCGTCTTTTTTTTTACGTTTTCATCTGATTTTTTACGTTTTCACCTACCCACCACCACCACCACCACCACCACCACCCACACCTTCACCCACCATCGCCACCACCACCCACCACCACCACCACCACCCACCATCTCCACCCATCACCACCTACCACCGCCGCCACCACCTACCCACCACCGCCACCAACATCCACGCCACCACCACCACCACCCATCGCCACCACCACCACCCATCACCACCTACCACCGTCGCCGCCACCACCCACCACCTTCACCCACCACCGCCACCAACATCCACCGCCACCACCACCACCACCCATCGCCACCTACCACCGCCGCCACCACCCACCCACCACCTTCACCCACCACCGCCACCAACATCCACCGCCACCACCGCCACCACCACCCATCGCCACTACCACCGCCGCCACAACCCACCACCTTCAACCACCACCGCCACCAACATCCACCGCCACCACCATCGCCACCACCACCCATCGCCACCTACCACCGCCGCCACCACCCACCACCTTCAACCACCACCGCCACCAACATCCACCGCCACCACCACCACCACCACCCATCGCCACCACCACCCATCACCACCTACCACCGCCGGTGGCGACGGGTGGCGAGGTGTGGTGGTTGCGGCGGGTAGTGGGGTGCGATGGTGGGTGGTTGGTGGCAGTGGATGTTGGTGGCGGGGTGGTGGTTGAAGGTGGTGGGTGGTGGCGGCGGTGGTAGGTGGGCGATGGGTGGTGGGTGGCGAAGGGTGGTGGTGGTGGGTGGTGGCGGTGGATGTTGGTGGCGGGTGGTGGGTGAAGGTGGTGGGTGGGTGGCGGCGGTGGTAGGTGGTGATGGGGTGGTGGTGGTGGGTTGTGGTGGTGGTGGTGGGTGGTGTGGGTGGTGGCGGCGGTGGTAAGTGGTGATGGTTGGAGGTGGTGGTGGTGGTGGTGGTGGTGGGTGGTGGTGGTGGTGGTGGTGGAGGTGGGTAGGTGAAAACGTAAAAAATTAGACGAAAACGTAAAAAAACAGACGAAAACGTAAAAAAAAAACAGACGAAAACGTAAAAAAAAAACGTAGAAAACGTAAAAAAATCAGACGAAAACGTAAAAAAACTATGAAAACGTAAAAAAATCAGACGAAAACGTAAAAAAAACAGACGAAAACGTAAAAAAACAGATGAAAACGTAAAAAATCGACGAAAACGTAAAAAATCAGACGAAACGTAAAAAAATCAGACGAAAACGAAAAAAATCGAGATGAAAACGTAAAAATCAGACGAAAACGTAAAAAAACATATGAAACGTAAAAAATCGGACGAAAACGTAAAAACAGACGAAAACTAAAAAACAGATGAAAACGTAAAAAATCGGACGAAAACGTAAAAAAAACAGATGAAAACGAAAAAAATCAGACGAAAACGTAAAAAAAAAACAGACGAAAACGTAAAAAAACAGACGAAAACGTAAAAAAATCGGACGAAAACGTAAAAAAACAGACGAAAACGTAAAAAAACAGATGAAAACGTAAAAAATCGGACGAAAACGTAAAAAATCGGACGAAAACGTAAAAAATCGGACGAAAACGTAAAAAATCGGACGAAAACGTAACAAAGGACTAACGATGCAAAAATTTTAACTTAAGAAGGACTAACGATGCAAATATTTTAACTCTATAGTCAATGAGGACTAACGATGCAAAAATTTTAACTGAAGGAGGACTAACGATGCAACTATTTTAACTCTTGTTAGGAGATAACGGAAAATCATTTGCATCGTTAGTCCATACTAACTGATATGACTAACGGAGGGATGTATTTGTGCCAACTTTACTAACGGAGGGATGATTTTGTTCCAAAAAAAAGTTTAAGGATGTAAATCGGTTTTTGGGGAAAGCACAGAGATGTATTTTGGACTTTTCTCAAAAAAAAATTCAAAATTCGAACAAAAATTTTGAACTTTTTTTTTTTTTTTTTTTTTTTTTTTTTAATCGGACAAAAAAGAAAAAAAAATCGGACAAAAAATTGATTTTTTTTTTAATTTTTTAATTTTATTTATTATTTTTTTATTTTTATTAAAAAAATTCGGACAAAAAAATCGGACAAAAACGTATGAAAACGGAAAAAAACGTAAGAATAACGGACGAAAACGTAAAAAAACGTTAGAAAAAACGGGTAAAAACGTATGAAAAAACGGACAAAAAGGGAAAAAACGTAAGAAAAAACGGACGAAAACTTAAAAAACGTAAGAAAAACGGACAAAATCGGAAAAAAAAAAAAAAGAAAAACGGAAAACAAAAGGACAAAAACGAAAAGAAAAAAAGTAAGAAAAACGAAAAAACGAAAAAAATGAAGAAAAACGGACAAAAACGTGAAAAAAAAGATAAAAAACGGACAAAAACGTAAAAAAACGTTAGAAAAAGGACAAAAACGAAAGAAAAACGGAAAAAAGGAAAAAAAACGGAAAAAAAAAAAACGTAAAAAACGGAAAAAAAGGGTAAAAACGTAAAAAAGGAAAAAAGGAAAAAACGTAAGAAAAAAAAGAAAAAGGAAAAAAAAAAACGGAAAGAAAAAAAAAAGGAAAAAAACGGACTCAAGGACCATTTGTGTAAGCCTTGCGCAACACAAGGACGATTTTGTGTAAGAATAACTATTTGTCTAATAAAAGGACTAACTTTGTAACGCCTTGCGCAACACAAGGACGATTTTGTGTAAGAATAACTATTTGTCTAACAAAAGGACTAACTTTGTAACGCCTCGCGCAACACAGGGACCATTTGTGTTAAAAACTGGAAAGGAATTAAAATGAATTAAAAAAAATAAAAGGACAGGGGTATTTACGTCATTTGAACTTGGCCAGGGACCATATTTGCCCCAAAAGTTTCCCACAGGGACGATTCTTGCACTTTCCTAACTTCAGGGACGAAACATGCAATTTGGCCAAACTTTAGGGACGATTTTTGCAATTTACTCTTCAATCAATTAACAATTTAAAACGTTGATACATTAACTAACGCATAATTTTCCATTAACAACTAAACAATTTATTGTCACATTAACTAACGAATCTACTATACTAATAAAACAGGGTTTTGAAAATATCATCTCTCCCCAAAATACCTTAAAACTTGCCACCTGGAAATTAACCTCATCCGACGGTCCTCGTGTAATTTCGCTTCTAAAGAGTAAATGCAACAAAAAATTGGGCGGCATCACTGACTATTTTTCATTTGATATCATTCCATTAGAAAAAAACACACACATAATTACCCTATCCCTAAAACCCTAACCGGAAAATCAAAGAACAATATCAGATCCATGGAAACAAAATCCAAAATTCACAAACCCTTCTATAACAAAGAATTAATGTGTAACCAGAATCAATCTCTTATCAACCGAACAAAACAGATGCATCGAATCAATTGGCATCCATGAATTGAACTTCAATATTCATCCATTGAACTTCAATATTCATCCATCTGGTTTCTTAGAGGATGGTTTTCCTTAATCGAATTAAATCAGGTATTGATAAAGTTTTTTAATTCTTTATCAACCGTCACAAACACATGAATTGTTTATGAAGAAACCTAAAAAAATTCTCCATATAATTGTCAGGTATTGTTCTGCTGCATATTGTATTGGTATTCACTTCTTATTGAGCCTTAACTTCAAGAATGCATGAATCACCAGTAAGATATCATCTATTTTTTTAATAATTTATTACGTTATTTGTTGAGGTTTCTCATGAGTCAACATAATACTGTTGTCAGGTATGATTGGGATATCGTTACAACAACTAATTTCCGGAAATATGAACTTATAGATAATCTTCAATATTTTTCGTTCTTATCTCATAATTTTGGTTGAGACACATAACTAGAGGTAATGCTTTTACTTTTACTTTGAAATAGCATGGCTATAACTTAAGAATTATTAGAATGTGTTAACCTATTTCCTGCGCTTTTACAATCACCTTATCCATGAAATTCTATGCAATTTGTATGTAATTGCAAGTCATTGTTGCACAAACTACGGCAATTGCAGGTATAAATATGCGTGCATTCTGTCTGCTTAGAACCTTTATGTTAACTAAACTTATTGCCTAAAACTCAAGCGATCTTCGTAACTTTTTTACCTGGGGTCTGATATTTATGTTCATCTTCATAAATATCATGAGATTGATACAGTTGTTATCATATACCATATTGGCAAAGTTTACACCAGTATTACCTATTTTCTCTTTAGAGACCATTTAGAAGTAATGTTATTATTGACCGATTTTGATTTACAAGACTTTGTTTGGTTATATTTGGGATATCATATAATTGTCAACAATTATGTTCGAACTTCGTTACAATTTATTTTGGACGAGAAGTCAGTTGGAAAGAACAGATAACGAGACATTTTGATTAACTCTGTAAGAATTTTTTTCTGCAGCTGCATGAATATATTAACAACACAGAAGATTACATCAACATCCAGGTATGTAGAAGGCAGTGCACCTTTTTAATTTATTTGATTACGTATAAGTGATGATTTTGAAAGTGCTACCATGTTTTTAATACAGCTTAACAATCATAGAAATTAGCTCATTTAGGTATGTTATATTGTATGGTTTTTTTTTTTTTTTTTTTTTTTTTTTTTTTTTTTTTTTTTTTTTTTTTAATATAAATGCAGCACGAGCTCTTTCTAAGCTGAGGAACTATATGTATGTCGATTTATGCATTACTGACGAATATACTTGGCATGAATATACCTTATACGTGGAATGAATATCATGGCTACATGTTCAAATGGGTGAGTGTAAATTTTTTAAGTGAACATGCCAGTTCTGTGTGACATATTTATGTTCCAAAATATTGACATATTGTATCATGAATCGTGACAAGTGGTATTTTTGTAGAAACGAATGAACCAGGTAAATTCATACCAAATGTAGAAACGAATGAACCAGGTTGTTAACTAATAAGTTTGAATGGTCAATATCAGGAGTAACACATAAGTCAATTGAGATAAGAGAACTTTATTCCATGTTATAAATGTGTAACAGTCAGTTAACACTTGCAAAGGTAATGAATTTAATTGCTGTCATTTGATAATCTCTTCGGTTTTAACAACTTAAATGCATTTGGACTACAGAACCCTCAAACGGATTTACAAGCAATGGATAGATGTCACAGAATCGGGCAGACAAAACCAATTCATGTGTCAGGCTTGCAACTGCAGAATCTGTTAGAGGTATTTCATAAATTTTATGTGGCTTCTATATTTGTTTTATCAAGGTTAACATTTGGTATTTAATAAAATTTTATAGGGCCGAATTCTGAAACAAGCTTTCAGTAAGCTGAGGTTTGAGCATGTGGTGATTGGCAAAGGTCAATTTCAACAGGAAAGACCAAAGACAGATTGTATTGAAATACATGTTGTGCTGAAGTTTTGTTTGCAAGAACAGTGATCTTGCACGTTCACGAAAGGTACTTTGATGTTAACCAACATTATTTGCCATCTTAAAACTGTAATATAGTTTGAAACTGGCCCTAATTAGCCGCTTAACAATTCATGGTCATAAGGGCCATGTTTGTAAATTTGCTTTTGGATATGATGATTTTTTTTTGTTGCACGGTATGTATATTTAATTGGCTCCAAACTATGAAATGGAGAAATGGAGGATTACAAGTATTGGAAAGCTAAAGAAGAGAAAGAATCACTTTATATATATATATATATATATATATATATATATATATATATATATATATATATATATATATATATATATATATATATATATATCATTTGGAAGTTTTATTTACGTATAGCATTTCATACAAACAAAAAGAATTTCAATGTGTGTGTTTACGCAGATAATCAGTTTCATGTGAGGAGCAAACCGCATATTTTGTATATTTTACTTTCAAATAAGCACATAAACATAAGTAGATTAGTCGTCCTTATTTTTAAGTAGATAAGTACTTCAATATAAGCAATCCCAAACACAGCTTAAATGAGCATCTATTATTAAGTAGGTAACAAGCTTGCTTATTTGATGCCTATGGGAGCCAATATGTGAAGGTATTCAAGGTAGCTAATCCTGCGTGATTTTACATGCATATTGCCTGCCAAGTATCCGCATATGGTGTTGGTGTTGCTGGTTGGGGTGCTGGACTCAAGCTCGGGAGAGACTCTCTTGGTATCAAATACACTACTCACTACAACATTGGAATTACTCTTTTCGACCTTGGAACCCTTTAGGTACAACAATCAACTACTACCTTGTTTATTACAACCTGCTTATTACTAAGTGTTAGAAGCAATCCCAAACACCCCCCTTGAGGACTGTCTAAGTTGCTTATATTAGATTAATTTTCACCATAAAAAAATAAGAACGTTCCAAGCTGCTTATTCTTAAGTGCCTATTTACTCTAAAATGGTCACATAAACAGATGATCCAAACGCTCAAAATTGCTTATTTGCTCAAAAAATAAGTCAACAACGACTTAAATAAGCGACCTTAAAATCATCCAAAAAATCAACTAACTACGATCATGTTTATATAGGTATTTACACTTATATTGAGGTCAAAGCCCGATCACAAATATAGAATTTACTGAAACATGTACTACGGATCCGTTGGGTTATATTGATGCCTATGGGAGCCATGATTGCAAGATATGTGAAGGTATTCAAGGTAGCTAATCCTGCTTGGTTTTACATGCATATTGCCTGCCAAGTAACCGCCTATGGTGTTGGTGTTGGTGTTCGTGTTGGTGTTGGTATTGGTGGTTGGGGTACTGGACTCAAGCTCAGGAGTGACTTTGTTGGTATCAAATACACTACTTACCGTAACATTCGAATTACTCTTTTTTCCCTTAGAACCCTTCAGGTACAACAATCAACCACTACCTTTTGCTTACTTTTTAGGGGTGGGTTTCAAAGCTTAGGGGCTGTTTCTTTTTTTTCCTGTTTCTAGTTAGGTCCTGTGTGGATATATGTGTACTGTTTCTAGTTAGGTCCTGTGTGGATATATGTTGTTTCTTTTTTATGCTTAATTGACCATCTTAATACGAGTTTTTTCCCGAACTAGTGTAGGTGGAAAAAATTTATAAAAATTCGAAAAATTTATGAAAATTCGAAAAAATTTATAAAAATTTTAAAAAAATTCGAAAATTTTTAAAAATTCAAAAAATTTATAAAAATTATAAAAATTCGAAAAAACTTATTAAAATTTTAAAAAAATTCAAAAAATTTATAAAAATTTATAATTTTTTTAAAATTCAAAAAATTTTTAAAAATTTATAATTTTTTAAAAATTCAAAAAAATTATAAAAATTCAAAAAATTCGAAAATTTTATAAAAAATTATAAAAATTTTTAAAAAATTCAAAAAATTTATAAAAATTTATAATTTTTTAAAAATTCAAAAAATTTGTAAAAGTTTATAATTTTTTAAAAATTCAAAAAAAATTATAAAAATTCGAAAAAAAATTTAATAAATTCAAATTTTTTATAAGTTTTTTTGAATTTTTATAAATTTTTATAAAATTTTCGAATTTTTTGAATTTTTATAAATTTTTTGAATTTTTATAAATTTTTTATAAAATTTTCAAATTTTTTGATTTTTTATCAATTTTTCGAATTTTTATAAATTTTTTTGAATTTTTATAAATTTTTTCAATTTTTATAAATTTTTTGAATTTTTATAAATTTTGTATAAAATTTTCGAATTTTTTGATTTTTTATCAATTTTTCGAATTTTTATAAATTTTTTTGAATTTTTATAAATTTTTTGAATTTTTATAAATTTTTTCAATTTTTATAAATTTTTTGTATTTTTAAAATTTTTTGAATTTTTTTAAAATTTTTATAAATTTTTTCGAATTTTCATAAATTTTTCGAATTTTTATAAATTTTTCGAATTTTTAAATTTTTTTTGAATTTTTATAAATTTTTTCGAAGTTTTCTAAATTTTTCGAATTTATTTTTTTCACCTACACTAGTTCGGGAAAAAAATCGTATTAAGACGTCCTGAATAGAAACAGTATCAAATTTTGCCCCCTTCCACATTAAGGATTCTCTTTTGCAATAAGTTAAAAAGAAACACCAAAGTTTCCTGTTTCCAGCCAGTTTTGTTACCAAACAGGACATTAAGTTGAAAGTAAACGGCCCCTTAGTTTATATATATAGTTTATAGTTCACATAAGTTTAAATAAATTTAGTTTGTAGTACTTGTGTGATTTTCAAAGTTGCTGAAGAGTTAAGTTTAGATAAATTTAGCTTATAGTACTTGAGATAGTGTGAGGCTGGTGGAGCTTACAATGGCAAGAAAATGTTACTAAAGCATTTGTGTTTAGGTTCTCAGTCAAAATTAACTCACAAGTTTTTTATTACAAATTCAGGTGTCGGGAAGTAAGATCATGAAACATGGAGGCAATTCAAGTCAAGAGCACTGACTCAATGTTACACAACGTACTTTGGAAAGCATGATTGAAAGCAACAATATCAAAGACAAAAAATGCAATCACATGTTAGATGTGGTGAGATATTTTAGAATTAAAATCATCATGTTTTTTTACTCATTTAGGATTTGAAGCACATCGTAATAAAGAAAAGAGCCACAGGTGCAACAATTATTGCTCCAACCATTCATGAACTCTCTTAGTTCTACATCATCGAAAAAGTTTACAAGATTTTGCATATTTAGATTTTCTTCATTAAGCTTTATGTTACATTCAAGTAAAATATGGTGTGTGTTTCAAAATTTGTTATGGTTTTTTTTACTATCATATAAATATTATGTATTTATTCAAACACAAATTATTTCATGGACAAGTCTGCCTAATCAGGCCACTACGACAACTCCACAAACGACATTGTCTATAAAGAAGTATTTCACATGTTTTTAAGTGTTTTACGCATTGCAACAAATGTAACTTTTTTCTTCCTTATTTCTTAGTAGTTTGTCATTCAACTATGTTTTTTTGTATAAGACTATTAATTGTTTTCCATAATCTATTAAAGTCACAATTCTTGAAGCTAGCCGCCCATCGGGCGGGCCTTGAAGCTAGTAATTGTATAAACCATATCAAATCCCAAACATATCTTAATAATTACATATCTTAACTACTTATAATGGGTGTATGGTCAAAAGTGAAATGTGAAAAAGTGAAATGTTGAAATTTTGGTCAATCCCCATAATGCCCTTCTCAATCACAGCCATGCGTGGAGAGAATGCAATTTGAAGGAAACTGTAATAAAGGAATACAGCCATGCATTGACATAAATGAAATACAACCAATCACATGGATGTAAAAACTGTAATAAAGGAAACTGTAATAAATTTTGTAGTAAGGCAATACAGCCAATATGCATGGACGTATAAACTGCAATACAGCATGCAAAATAAGTAATTTGGTATGAAACAGCCATACAAAATAAGTAACAAAATCAATATGCAATTTGGTATGAAGGCAAAATTAATGGACATAAGCGGGAAAATTCAAATTATTGAACCCTAAACGTGTTCTATATAAACAACCCCTGGATTAACTACACGACCATCCATTATCATTTCTCTCAACCACAAAAAACACGCTCCCAACCCACTTCAATAAAAACACACAACCTCCAACAAATTATCATCCCAACACCACCACCAAATCCTGCCCCCCACCGAACCCTCACCACCGAGATCCACCACCACCGAAACGAGCCGCATCACAGAGGGTTTTTCAAGTTTTTATGGTTTTTGAGTTTTTTTTTGTTAGATCCATATATATATTATTTTTCAAGTTTTAAAATATATTTTTAGATCCATACGTTTTTTAACGATCTGTGTTCGTATAATTTTTTTGACAAAAGTTTTTATAGGATTTGCTGGAGCCGCTGCCGCATTCGGATTTCACCGGTGCCGTCGCGGGATTTTGCGCCGCCACCTCTGCCACCTGAAACTGTTGTTGTCGCCGCTGTAGCCGTTGCTATCTAGCCGGAAAGAGTCGCCGTCGCCACCACAGAAGTTTCGAGTGTGTTTTTTGAAGGTTTTTAAGTAAGTTTTGGAGTTTTTTTTTTTTGTTTTTTTTTTTTTTTTTTTTTTTATTTATTTTTTATTTTTTATTTTTTATTTTTATATTTTTTTAATTTTTTTAATGTAGATATGTAGTTTTTTTTTTTATATATGCGTTGTAATATTTTACTTTTTTTTTTCAGTAACCGTCGTCTCAAGCTGTGGTGCTGCCGCCTGAATCTGTGGTGCCGTCACTGAATCTGCTGTGCCACCACTGAAAATTGCTACAGGTTCCAGAAAATGTATGTTTGTAAGTTTATGTAAAGTTTGTTATAAACTTTGTGTATATTTTGTTATGAATTTTTAATTTTTATAAAAATCTAATTATTAATTTTTTTGTTAAATCTAATTATTTTCATATATTTTTTTATTTCATATTTGTGTTTTTTTGCAAATATGATTTTTAGTTTTTCTCTTTTTTCTTTCTTATGAATGTGTTTCTATTTATTTTTTTGAATCTGATTTTCTTGTGTTGTCGTGATGTAACCAAGATTTTACCATAAACCATAATAGTTACATGGGGCTATGATGTGAAAATCATAATATGTCTTTGTAGTCGAGAAAGGAATGGTGGTGGTCTGCGTAAGTCGTTTTTTAGTTTGAGATTGGTCATTGATATATTTGTTTATATTTCTTTTGCCCGACCTGTTTGTGGATTTTATGGGTTTTGTTGGTTTCACTGATGTTAAGTTTTGTTTTTTTGGATCGAATCAGTTTTTGTGTATTTGACTGTTTGTGTGTTGCTTTGTGTAGCATTTTTGTGGTGTTGGCGGTCTCGATCTTACGAGATCTGATACTGAGTTTGCAAGGTTTTTTGAGACCATATTTATTGTAGTCACGTCAAATATGATACTCGATCTTACGAGATCTGATACTGAGTTTGCAAGAGAGTTCGGAGACTCCACCACAAACCGTGTGACAAGGAGGAACATAGAGATATAGAACCTAAGGTATACTGCATTACCTTTGTATTGCATTTTTGACCCTGCAGAGAAAAAAACGACCAAAGCTAAAGGCACATCAACAACAACCCGCAAAGAATTGTTTAGCCCCAAAGATGAAGACACCGCCGATCCAGAAATGTAGAAAGCGAAATACGACTAGAAACCTACCTGCCTAGATAGTGCCTCCTACTCGTTAACATTCAATTACTCGGACAACTGGGTTTGTTATTCTTTTTTTATTTAGTGGTTGAGGGCTGCTTTCAAATATTGGTTTTTTAAAATGATCCACATATGGAAGAAAAAGCAAAAAAAAGCATAACAAAAGTAGAAGTCAGTTTTCAACATGGTCAACTATGACACTAAAATTTAAAATATTTGAGTTTTCAAGTTTCAAATTTTGAATTAGGCAAACTCTGACATAAAAATTTATAATATTTGAGTTTTCAAGTTTGAATCAAATAAATCTAGCATTTGCACATTACCTTTTAAGATGTGTTGTGGCCAACTGACATACAAAATGTTATTAGATTTTTTGTTGGGAGGATATTTTAGTTGGTGTGTTATTGGGAGGTTGATGAGGTGGTGCTAATGTGCCAGACGAATAACGTGTTATGCGACCTTCCTACTCCTTGCACTCTTATATACTTGTGTACTTCACGTTTTTATGACAAGAACGTTTGATTAAGTCATTCCAAATCAAATGTTCACATTTCTATACTGAATTTGTTCAAACGTTCAGCCAAGTTTCCCAATCTACTTTTAGTTACATATACTTACAAAGTTGTATCGGTTGTACAAAAGGTAAGAATCTATTTTGAACGCCACACAAAACCCTCACCACAATATCACAAATCATTAATTATGTGCCGCTACGAATTCCGTTGCTATGCACGGGTACTCGTCTAGTAAAAGAAAAATGGTCAAATGTGGAAAAGTGAAATGTTGAAAATGATCAAATGTGAGAGAAATGTAAAAAACATAGTGAATATAGAATGTCAACTTAAAATAAAGACTTGCAAAGTAACTTACTTATATTAGGTAAGTCAAACTCAAGTGAAATGTGGAATTGTAACTTATATTCGGTAAGTCAAACTCAAAAGGAAACTATGACTTATAAATTAAATGGTTTCCTAATACACGATTGAATACGTAGTAATGTAGTAAATTTGACTTGAAACTTATATGTAGTAACTTAGTTAAGTCTTGAAACTTATATGTAGTAATGTAATAAAGTTGACTTCAAACTTAGTAATGTACGAATGATTTTTTGTTTTTTTTTTTTTTTGGAAGGCGACTTTCAATTTTTTGTTTAGAGTCGTACCCGCCACGTTGGCAGACCCTCATCCACACATACCCAGACTATGTTGTCTGAACCGGGTCCACGCTGGCGTAGTGGGGATTATATGTAGTAAATATAGGAATGATTTAAATTTCGAAACTCCCAATGCCAATGTCCATTGTATACCAATCGTGTAGAAAAAATAATGCTTTATAAATTTAATACTTTCCAAAATATATCTTATATAAGCACCATAATCCTAATTTTCATTTTCAAATTTGTGCTAATTCTTAGAAGTAGATGGAAATAGAAATGAAAAATCAAACAAAATGTTGATGATGATCATAAGGTTAGTACATTGTAATCTCTTATTTTTCTTCATAAGTTTGTTCTTTTATTGCTATACTTCATGGTCTCTGCTAATGGAGGACATCGCGATCGATTTGGACCTCGAAGTTTAAAAAGCTCTCGTAAGTTCCTATTTCTTATCTTAGATCCAATATATGCATCGCAATTGACTAATTAATTTAGTCGTGATTTTGATAAATTTAAATTGTTGGCTACAAATGTCTAATGGTTTGTGCCCAAATGAACAGAGTGCGGTGGAGAATGCATTAAGAGATGTAGCAAAACACAATACCACAAGCCATGCATGTTCTTCTGGCAAAAATGTTGCACGAACTGTTTGTGTGTACCACCGGGTTTTTACGGTAACAAACAAGTTTGCCCATGCTAAAACAACCGGAAGGCCAAGGAAGGTTGTCCAAAATGCCTATAGAGTTCATCACCAATATTTACTTAATCAATAGGGTTATTCTAATGTTTATTAGTATTTATTCTTGCTTCCATTTTGATATTCAATGTTGTACTGTAATAGTGTTGAGGTTCATTTGAAAAAGGGCAACTGCTTAAAAAATCAACGAACTTGACACTTTTTATCATTGTATGTTGCCAACTTTTTTTGGTCTCATTGTATCCATAAACATTTGATTTCATGTCATTGTGGGTACTATGTCCACCTTGTCATATGCCATCGTGTCCTTTGTGACATATAAGCTACCAGCGTGTCAAGGCCAACTATTTTTTTTTTTATTGTATTCATCAAACTTGACACTTTTTGTTATTGTATGTATCCACGTCAGCTAAACGTTGCATTATTAGTCCTTTATACTAACGGCCGTTAGTAAATAACTTACAATTTCGTTTTCCTACGATTTCGCCCATAAAAACGTATGAAAATGTATTAAAACGTAGGAAAACGGAATTGTAAGTTATTTACTAACGGCCGATAGTATAAAGGACTAATGATGCGACGTTTAGCTGACATGGATACATACAATAACAAAAAGTGTCAAGTTCGATGCATACAATGAAAAAAAATTAGTTGGCCTTGACACGCTGGCAGCTTAGGCATCACAAAGGACACGCTGGCATATGACAAGGTGGACATAGTACCCACAATGACACGAAATCAAAGGTTTATAGATACAATGAGACGAAAAAAAGTTAGCAACATACAATGATAAAAAGTGTTAAGTTCAATGCATTTTTTTAGCATTTGCCATTTGAAAAACTATGAAAATGGACTAACAGTTTTTAATCTATGGTTATTAGCATGCCGTAATCCATTGGATGCTATTATTGCGTCTAGCATGTGATTGAGCCCAAAATATTTCAAATATTAAATTTTGATTGTATTGAAAATTAATTTGTCAAATATGCTTTGAACTTTATCATAAGAAAAACAACAACCATTTATTTCATAGTTATATTTACTTTCATACATATTAATCATAAAAAATGAGAATTTGAATATTACCATCAAAGATACGTGAGTTATCGTTGGATATTAAGATCAAATTAGAATGAAAAATAAAATAAAATAAAAGGTATGAGAAGTAATCACGACTACATTCTCATTTCGATTTCCTTTATCAATTAATTCAATTGAAAGCAAGTTGATATTATGAAGCGATGCATGCACAATAGATGTAGATAGTCTAGAAACCCAATCTATACTACATATAAAAGAAAAATGGTCAAACCTTGAAAAGTGAAATGTTGAAAGTCAAAGGTGAGAGAAATTTATAGTGTAATTAATACTCTTATCAAAACACCCCATTACTTAAAAATACAATAATTTATTCACATTGTAAATTAAACCAATTAAAAGCATATCTACCAAATTAAAAACAACCAATTAAAACACCCCTTATTAAAAAGTACAATAAAATTTTCACAATGTACAATTTAAACAAGCTGCAACATAATCCAAAATATAAAATAATTAAACACACTAATTAATGTTATTTTTAAAATACCCTGAAAAGAAAAGTAAATGTTATTATACACACTATACAAATTAATAAAACACACAAAGCTTCATACAAGCTAACAAGTTCATGGTACATATTGTTTTGAAAACCGGACCGAACCAATGGGTTCAACCGGGAACCGGTGTCGCCACCGGTTCGGCTAACCAATAAAAGCCATCCGAAAACGAACCAGAGATGACCCGTTGAAACCGATACAAACTGGTGAATCAGGTCTCATCGAGATATATTTCTCCGGTTAATCGTCACAGGGTACCCGCCGCCGCAACGCGCGGGTACCCTGCTATACTATATATAATGGAAAAAGTAAAAAGTGAAAAGTTTAAACTAAAAAAAGAAATGTTGAAAACATATATTTCAAAAGGAAACTATTAATACATATCGAAAAACGGGTTGACCCGGGTCGTTTCAAACCCGGCGGGTTGACCCGGTTTAATTTGACCCATTTTCGACCCAACCCGTCGGGTTGACTCAGTTTAAATCGACCCGTTTTTTTACCGGAACGGTTCAACCTGTTGAACCACCCGGGTGGAACCGGGTTTCAAAACATTATGTTTAATCCCCAAATCTTTAAACTTTTATTATTTTTCGTTTATAACCCATAAATTTTTTTTTAACACAAAACGATCTATGGTTATAAAATCTCGTTGCTATGCACGGGTACTCGTCTAGTAACATGAAAACGTGCCATCTTGACATCACAAGACATGAGAACACATATCATGAAAACTAGACAAGTACTCGTGCATAGCAACGGGATTTTATAGCGGCATATAGTTATAGTGATATTTTGATTATACAATACGTTACACAAAACACTTAGCTAAAATATCATTATAACTATATACCGCTACAAGATCTCCTTGCTAAATGAGCATATATTTATGCACTTTTTATTTCAAGGTCAAGGCTTCTAATAAATATAAGAGGATAAAAATTGTATGTATCTTACATTTTACTAAATAAATTAAAAATATGTACATGAAGAATCTTGTTACTTTGGATTTAATTTTTAACCTTTTTATTATGTCCAAGAACTTGATTATTTGTAGTTGAAGTACCATGATGAAACCCGGTAAGATTTAAAGCATAAGTATAGCATAAACAATCCTTTTATTAACCTTTTTGTTATTTATATTAGAACACGTCACACTTAACCAAAATTCATAATTGATGTAATTTTTTTCTTTTTAGTTTCACAAAATGTTTTTAAATGTTCTTTGATATATGTTAAGAATTTTTTCTTGAGTTGAATTATCGTATTTTACAACCATTTGCAATTACATTTTCATCTTTTCACGTTCTATTTTGAACGTTTTACAAAACACTTACCACAATATCGCATATCGTTAATTGTCTGTCGTTATGAATTTCCGTTGCTATGCACGAGTACTCGTCTAGTAACTCAACAAGGCACCATCCGTGTGAGAATGTGACACATTAAGAAAAAAAAAATTGGAACATTATTAAAGTTCAATCAATTAACAATTTAAAACGTTGATACATTAACTAACGCATAATTTTCCATTAACAACTAAAGAAGTAGCTATTTTTAATATTTTGATGTCACTTTCAGTATTGCTTAATTATTCACACGCCAATTATTTAAAACGAGTATTTTAGTCCGCGCGTTGCCGCGGGAGCATTGCGTTGATGCTCAGAAGTATTTTGTAACGTTACATACACTTGCCAACCAATTTCATAAACCATAATAGCCATCATAAATTCAGTTCATGTGCAACTTATTCTCATTTTGCATTTTCTGAACCAAACATCCCTCAAACATATCAGCAAAACTGATTTGCTGCTCAAAGAAAGTCAACATAATATATTAATATATAACATAATAGAACAACGTATCATCCAAATAGCTAACTTTTCTTTTAAATACTCTTGAACAAAGACAAAATAATGGTAACTCTTTTGATTCATGTGAATGCACACACATATTTTTTATACTGCTCACATCTTTTCAATTGAGAAGCCAACAATGCCCCTTGAGAAGCCAACAATGCACATTCTTTGCTGTACTACAGAAAGCGGCCCAACTTGGTTCTGGCTAACTCCAACTCAACTTGATCCCTTTCTTTTATTAAATGCTGGAGATCATATTTTAACTTTGCAATTCGTTCCACGTCGTTTTTTTCTTAATGTATTCGAGCACTTATCCAACTCCAATCTATCTTTTGCAAGAGGCAAAACTGAAAAAGAGAATTTAGACTGATTTTAGGTACAATAGTGCCTGAATCATATACCATAAATGCGACAGTTATAAAAAGTATTGCCTCTTTTCAGAAGCTTCAGCTCATAGAATTTTTCCGGCAGCTCACAATGCAAAAATGATTGTGGTTCACAGGAAGGTTTTCCTAGTGTCTTCGTGCCGATACAAAAATATAAGATCTTGCTTGTTTGATGAAGTAGCCTGCGTAACTGAGCTGTAAATTACTTCTGGTCTGAATTAAGCTTTGATGGCCGAACTTTATGCTCTTCTGCTACAACAGGCCTATATTGTATTATGATTTAAAAAAATTAGCGTAAAAAAATCAAATGAAATGCATTGTGCATGAAAAGCCTACCCAGTGTATTTGAAATGCAATAAAACCTTAAACGTGTATTAGTGATGTAAACGATTCCCATAATAACGAACCTTAATCAAGCACTAAATAAACCTGGTATCGAGCAATAATCAATCACAGACGATTCATGCCCCCGCATCGTATTCCATAAAATCCTAAATATATCTAGCATTGAACAATAATACGTGCTTCTAACTGTACTTTAATACACCAATCCAAACACTCCAGTTAGACCACCATTTTTGCTTCTCTAACACTACTCAGAACCCCAATATCTAACCTCATTGTTTAAGCTTAATTTTTATGAGATCCGGGCTTATTTATAGTTATATCAAAAAAGCCAATTTTTTTCCTGCTTATATTAAAACTCATGAGCTTATACAGGGGGCATTTGGATCAGTTTATTTAGCGTGCTTCAGTACATAATGTTATGAATGCATGGGTTGATCCCTACGCTTGACAACTGCAACAACATTACATAATTAAAGACCAAAATAAGCATAATTTACATCACCTTTATCCTATACAACTGAGTCTGAATATACTAATAGGAAAGTATCTTTGTTCCAATAGTGTCCACCTTCTTTCAATGGTGGGATCAAAGGCACCTGGTAGCCGCCAGCATCCACAAAACTTCACAGGAGCAACCAACCTCAGCGAACGTGTATAGATACCACCTGCAGAGAAAAGAATGCAACCTATTTTTTATTAACTTAAATCTGTAAAAATGCAAATTAAAACTTAAAAATGAAAAGTTCTTTAGCTGCAATTACCATTACAAATTATACGGGGCCCATTAATGTTACATAATCATCTCTACATTAACAGGCATTAACACAATGCTCTCTACGTTAACAGGCATGGAACCATAGATAGCAGACGCACAACAAAGCTGAGAAACCGCTTACCAAAGTTAAGGCTAAAACGCTAATACGCAAGACCCTAGGTTCACAGGCACAAAGCTAAAATAAAACACCACAATAATATGCACAACAACATGTATAATCTGCACCATAACGGATTGCAAACTACTTAAAGGTTAAGAAACAGTCGCTGTCAAACAGCCACAAATAAGGCTCAGGTCCATGAACGTTGAAGTGGTGCCAAATACTCGCTATTGCTGTAACCAAAACACTCGCAGGCCAAAAAGAAAATTAGTATACATCCTAAAAGGGTTACCTAATTATGCAATCCCACAAACAATGCTTGACGTTCACCATGTTTAGCTTTATTAATATGGATATTTGCTCCTGTAATATGAATAGTATAAATCGGTCAATACCAACACTTTCTACATAAATAACCAAAAATATAAAAATAAGCACTTCACTTACATTCTTATCAGCACTTTGAAAAGTTGTCTTCTTCCATGTAATATATCATTGATAAGGGTATTTTCATTCGAGTAAATACACCCCTCTACCAGCATGGTTACGTGCTATATAACCCTTTTTTGCCACCATATGTATTGCTAGATGCTACACCCTATGCTTAGGTGGTATATATAACTCTTAATGAGATGCCGATAGCGGTTGAGAAGGCCAGATGGTTAGGTTTTGCTCCCCTGAAATCAAAGTGTATTCGTATCAGTAAATAAAAGCCAAACAGTGTTGCTGAAAAATGAAATTAACCTTGAACAAAAATTTAGCCTATGTACTTATTCAAGTGCAAAAGCTCAATCTAATAACTTATTAAACCCCAAAAAAATGAGCTCATAAGCTTTGCCAAATACAAATCAGCTTGTAAGCCGGAAAAATAAACTCATCCAAACACCCCCTTAATCAGATCATAAACAAAAATCAAATAATGCATACTATTATGAGTTACAAAAAAATACTACTACCTAGAAACATGGGTAGATCACATACCTCTTTTTCCGACTTTTGCTACTCAATACAAAGAACCGGCCCACTATAGGGCGGGCTGAACACTAAGAAAAATTTATCATCGCCCCGGAAATCATAAGGTTAATGAGACGACCGCATAAAACATCTAAAAAACCAAGATTGGTACGCCCCTCTTTCCGCCACATATAAACCCGCATAAAACATCTAGAAAAAACCTTCAATAAACTTATTTTACTCGGCAATGGCCACTAATTATTTCTCAGAAATACATAGGCTCAGATATACCAATTCACCACAGGTACAAAACTCACGACATGGCTGCAACCCTAGTGTGGCTACCATTCCAAGATACGGAGGTAAGTAAAATGTGATCATCATCATTGCCTTAGAGTGTTCAGGCCATCTACCACAGCTGTTTGCCAAAGGCTCGGGAAAGTCCCAGTTATAAATATTTCACTAGAAATATTGAAGTCATCTCTTATGTCTCGTCTCATGACTTTTTAAATATTTCACTGAAAATATTAAGTCATCCTTCACATCCCTCCAATGACTATTTACGTATTTCTTTGGAAATATCAATGTCATCCTTTCACGTCTAGCTTCATCGTTCAAATCCCAATGGACTCATATCGTAAAAGAGTTTATGACTATCTATTTCATTGGAAATATTAAATTCATACCTCGTATTGCTCTAATGACTACCAATGTATTTCCTCAGAAATATTAAAGTCATCTCTTGTCGTCTAGCCTAGTCGTTTTTGTTAAAAGAGTTTATTTGGTATAAACTCTCCCCTCGCATCAAAAAGTCTTACTAATTAAATAAGATTAATTCGTCAAAAATCAAAATGGGTCAGAAATCAGTCTCAACAGTGCACGACACCACTAAAGTGGAACGGCACCACTAAACATTAGTGGTACCGTACATCTGATAGTGTTGTTTTCTTCCCCTTTCCCTCTGCTTACTCATTCAAAACAAAACATCAACTTCCCTTTTGCTATCAAAACCAATTATCACACCCTAATCCAATTACACTCTTGTCAATCAAGATCAAGGCATTGTATTTAAAGATTATCAATCACTACATCTTACCCAACATCAATTGTAACAATGCCTCGTAACGATTACCAAGACACCAAATCCTATATCCCTTCACTAATCGATGATCCAAACATTCTTAATGAGCAAAAATCTTATCTTCAAAAAGTCCAACATCGATACATACATGAAGGTCGTGTAGTCGATGCCTACTTTGCTCCCTTGGATGGCATAAATGTATGCTTTCCAACAATCGACTTTGATTGTTTATATAAAATAAATGATCAAATTTGTCCTCATTTCATTCTCGAGTTCTATAGTCGTGTTCGTACCTTCAATGATCTTGAGGGTAATGTCTTCCTAGATTTCTGGATTCGAAATCAAAATATCATCTTGTCAATCACCGAGTTTGGTGACATTCTAGGTGTTCCTTCCTATGGTCAATGTGCCTACATAGAAGACCATTTCTTAGTGTCCCTTTACTATCATCTTGAAAATGAGGGTCCATATCTAACCGAAATTCCCGATCCTCAAACCATAAAGCACCATGTTCAAATCCCTCGTGTCGCCAACACGTAACAAAAACGTGTTGGTTCAATAGTCCACCTCGACCCAAACCGAATCTATCTTAAAGAGATTCTTCCTAATCTCAAAAATTGGGAACTCCTTTTTCGTGAGAATGTTTTGTCTCTTGTGGGTAACCGGGATCATGTTCCGGTAAGTCTAGCCCACATGCTCTATTGCCTTAGTAACGGGGAGCCATACAACCTTGCATACTATATGGCAAAAAGAATAGCCAACATTCATAGTCGGTCCGATAAGCTCATGCCATACGGTATGTTGCCTACTCGTCTCTTCCGTTGGGTTATGGCTATTTACCCACACCTCGATTACGTCGACTACTTCCTTGTTGATCCCATTATGAAACCCCTTGGTGGACCACAACGTCGCACAAAGCAACGTACTGACAAAGGGTCTAAACGTAGTCGTAAATCCATTTCCGATGCTACTTTCTCTTCCTCCTCCTTCCATCATGGATCATAATCTCAAACTATGGATGAGGATGATGTTGAAGTGAATGAATAAGGAACCTCTCGTGCTCGTACTCCTTCACCCGACACATTCATTCACAATCTTGACACGTCAACCTTCACACCAACAACCGACCTTCCTTACAACAACACCAACTTAAGTGCTGTAATGAGAAGGCAAACGATGATGTACATTCGGCAAGTGTCCATGCACGAGCAAACCATCGGGGGGTTCAAATCAATTGGGAAGGCACTTAAGGGCATTGGCAACAAGATCAAGAAGTTGGGGAGAACGAGAGATTAAACAATGCTTTAAACTACTACTTAATTAGTATTATTAACTCAAGTATTATTAATGTAGAAACCAAGATTCATGTATTTCGTGGTTCGGGCGGCCTTGGTTGGCTGTTAAAGATGAAGGTGTTCATCTTAGAGAGAGAGTTTAGAGAGAGGGTGGAGAGCAGCTTGTCAAATGTTTGCTTTATTAAAAGAAACAAATGAGATGAAACAATACTCCCACACCCCACATGGAGAGACATGTGGGGTATTTATAGGCTCTTTTACATCCCTAGTTTGCCAAATAATCATAAGTAGTCCCTGCGTGAGCTACTTAATACAAACCTAGTCCAATTCACGAGAGTGACGACATCTTTATAAAAAAGCGAGTCTAACAATCTCCCTCCAAGATGTCGTCACAAGTGAATGGTTACAATGAGACCTATAAACAATACAAAGTAAATTACAAGAATAAACTTTTGCTGAAGTGCAGAGTCTCTGTAGCCTAGATCCTGAGGCAGACTTGAAGTTCTCTAATCCGAAGATCGCGGCATCGATCTTTGTGCTGACGGCACTAATACTTGTAGCTCTGAACTTCAACTGTAATGTACTAGTTAGGTTATTACTCCCTCCTAACTAGTGAGCCCTTTATTCTTTTCTGCTCCCTCCTGAAACGACAACTCTCTTTAGCCTTTTAAACACGCAGCGGAGACTGTAAGCACAATGGTTGTCGTTCGGGAGCATTAACATATCTCACAAAGTAATTGCATCCAAGTAGGTAATAAGCCGTACTTCTCTCTCCATTTCCTTTTCCCTCCAAAGGGCGTACTTCTCCCTCCTGATGATTGCGAGTCATCGTAATCATCATATAATAATGTACATGGCTTGGAGTACCTTGATCTTGAAGCAATACTAAATCCATGATAGCACGTCGACAACCCGTCGAGGCTTAATTATTGTGAGAATATGTTAAAAAATACTCTCAATACGTCTCTCAAACCAACCTTAAAATTCACCGGCTTCTAATAAATGACCACATGCGGAGACAACCCGATATGACCAATTTGAAAACGAAGTAAACATCCCCCCTCAAATGTGACTTAATCTTGTACGATAATGTGACTAAGAACCTATACTGAGCACTACAACGTAACTCCTTAAAGCATAGGTCGTTTCATATACCCATCCAACCTTCCTTATCTGTATATGAACCTCTCTCGAATTATCCACATCTTTGTGTGACACTGAGTACTACAACGTATCTCCTTTAAGTGATAGTTAACTAGGTCTTCGTCCATCCTCCCCTTGACCTATGAAAACTAGATAACCCAAGACTTAATCACTACACCCATGAGTGCCCAAACAAGTATCTCTAAAAGTCATGCATCCATCCACCCCTTGACTTTGAGATAAATAAGTACACATGCACGAAAAATGTTACTTCAAAATCAAATCAATAATACCATTCTTCTCCCGTAGTCATTCTTCTAAACCATATTAGCCGTGAACGATGTATCCCCGTGATTGTTGCGATGGTAATCCCTATATCCCTATATCCTTTTTTTTTTTTTTTTTTTTTTTTTTTTTTTTTTTTTTGACATAATTTGAAATACACTAGGAAATGCCGTTACAAGAAAGCTAGAAAAATTTGAGTATAACAGATTTTGACGTCAATTTTCACCTAAAAAATTCGAATTTTGACCAAAAATTTTGAATTTTGGGCCAAAATTTTCACTATTATACCAAAATTTGAATCTCGCGTAAAAATTGAACGTTTAATCACCTGAAAAAATTAAATTTTACTCGCGTTTTCCCGCCAAAAAACTCTTTTTTTTTTTTTTTTTTTTTAAAGGGATACTAATTTGAAGGGTGTCAAAGTGGAAGGATTATACGTGAACATATTTCTCAATTACGAAAGAAATGAATTGCGAGAGTAACAGTTGGCAATTGCGAGAAATTGGTGAATTTCGATAAAGTGCCCCAATTGCGAGAGGACTCCCCAATTGCGAAACCAATTGCGAGAAACCAATTGCGAGAAACACCATCAATTGCGAGAAAAGTCACCAATTCCGATAGAGTCCTGAATTGCGAGAAAAAGTGCCAATTGCGATAGTTAAATGCAATTTCGAAATGAATTTCGAAAGGCCAATTGCGAGATAATTCTGCAATTGCGAGAGATATTGACCAATTGCGAGATAATTCTGCAATTTCGATAAAATGAGCAATTCCGAAACTTTTTGCCAATTTCGAGACAATGTGGCAATTTCGAGATTCTGCCAGTGTTTACCCACTCTTGACTTTTTCACACTCTTATCCAATAATGCAGCAACTGTCACCACTCATCCCATCTCCCATCAATAATTGAGTACACTAATTTTAGTCCACTTTTCCGGCCATAAATTCCGACCAACTTTTCCGACCATCTTTATGCAACCCAAATCTGACCCTAAACCCATTTCGAGCATAAAAACTCGACCATATATTCATCAGATTTGACCATATTTCACGGATTAAAGATACATATGACCACTACTAGGCCTGTTTTTCTCTCGTATGAAACGGAAATAAATTCCGATGACCGGAAAAAAAAAATTTTCCGGTGACTAAAAAGAAGATAAAAACAGCCTAATACACATGAACGAACCACAAAAATCAGTAAACTCACCAAGAATCTCCCCCGGTTAGCTCTTGATACCAATTGTAGAGACCAAGATTCATGTATTTCGTGGTTCGGGCGGCCTTGGTTGGCTGTTAAAGATGAAGGTGTTCATCTTAGAGAGAGAGTTTAGAGAGAGGGTGGAGAGCAGCTTGTCAAATGTTTGCTTTATTAAAAGAAACAAATGAGATGAAACAATACTCCCACACCCCACATGGAGAGACATGTGGGGTATTTATAGGCTCTTTTACATCCCTAGTTTGCCAAATAATCATAAGTAGTCCCTGCGTGAGCTACTTAATACAAACCTAGTCCAATTCACGAGAGTGACGACATCTTTATAAAAAAGCGAGTCTAACAATTAAGCTATCTCTCATAGAGTCTTGGGTACGGCCATTTGACATTAACTAACTTGGCTCAACCATAACTTAGAATTGTTAACTTAGCATGGGTTGCTTCGGGAACTTAATGAAGGTTTTTTTTTTTTTTTTTTTTTTTTTTTTTTTTTTTTTTTTTTTTTTTTTGGTTATATTTAACTTATGAGCTTTATTTAGTTCTTATCTTTTATTTTATCTTTTTACATTTTTTTCTTGCATGATCTAGATGATCATATTAGTTGATAGATTGCATGATTAATAGTAGCCTAAATTTAGATAATCACATATTTTTGTTTGTCGCTAGTTGTGGCTATTGTTATGAAAACTATGTGATTATTTTTTTAGTGAATTGAGGCAATAGGATTTGCTGCAAATAGTACCCCCAGAATTACCCATTTAGGCAGCCTAAAACCTGCAGAACTGGTAAAAACATCAACTGCAGGTCACAACACCACTAAATAGGGCACGACACCACTAAATTTAGTGGTACCGTGGGTGATTTAGTGGTAATGTCCCCTGGGAATACGTTTTTAACTATTTGCTTTCACTTTTTGACTTCCTTCCCCTTAGATTCTGCAAACATTTGCTGATTCCAACACTCCTAATTCCCTAAACTCACCATCCTACTAATCCATGCATGCCTTTGATTTGGCTATTTAAGCTCTTATCATGTATTCATTTTCCTCACCATCCCGCATTCATCATAAACTCACCATGTCTTCTACCATTGCTACCACCTCACATAAAGCCAAGAAACCAAGACTCAACATAAAACCACCCAAGGAAATACTTCTCATTGATCTTACACTAGACGATGATGAAGACATTCATTCACCATTACCCTCCACCAACTCAACCTCATCAATTTCTACACCATTGGCTCCTTCAAAAGCCATCTCTACTAGGCAAACCTCATCATCCTCTTCCACAATTAGGACTACAACACCCTTACTCCTACCTAGTCCTCCTCAACCGTTGGCATTAACATTCACTCTATCACTAACAACTCCTCTTGAGCTTGGTTACAACACATCATCATCTTCCGCTTCTCCATCACCACAACCACTAATGGGTCACCCCATTCTCTACCCTCTTGAACCACATAGCCTAAGTTGTGCATGTTGTCATCATAACCGAAACCTCATCTTTAACCTTAGTGAAGAATTGAATTTCATGTTCTCCTACCTTGAACACCTCCTAACACCACCACAAGGGCCCATCATACCACCTTCTCCACCAACCAATAGCCCAAACAACTAAACATATTCATGTTTAGCTTCCAAAAATAAACGTCTAGGATCCCTTTTGGAATTGAAGCAAATCTTAGGGCCTCTTGTCACTAAAGATTTATATGTGTTTTGTGTAGTTTAGTTTTATGTTTATGTTTTAGTCATACTTTATGTATGACATTTTTCTTTATGAATAGATGGGCTTATTGTATGGTTGTTTTATCTTTTATGGGTTTTGGCTTCTTAGTCCTTTGCTTAGTTTTTGGTTGGAATTATCTTAGTTTCTTTATTTTATTTTATCATGGTTGGATATTTGTCTTGGTTGCTACATGTTAGACATTGTATGTGTGTCATCTAACTTTGTTTTGTACCAAGAACTATTGCTCGATTCCTTGGTGTCCTCCAAACGAGAGGGAGTATACATCAAGGGAGAGCCTTTGCAATCTTTTTGCTTTGACAAAAAGGGGGGAAAATGGGATATAAACTCATGCTAAAAACTTGTTAAAATTAATCTTTTACTTAAAATGAGTTTATGTTTTGTCATCATCAAAAAGGGGGAGATTGTTGATGTAAATAATGTCCTAAAAACGTTATTTATATTTTTCGATAACTCCACGTTTTGATGATAACAAAATGTGAAAACACTTTACGTCAAAATTAATATAAACAATTTTTTAGTCGAAATATCCCGTTTCTACGTAAATCACTTTAGGTATGAACAAACAAATTTACAACTTGATAAATGATCAAAGAAGTGAATTTGTGTTTCAAACTTCACATTTTTAATGTGACAAAACTTTTTTTTTCAAAAATATAATTTACAAATTATTATTGAAATATAAAGAAATGTTTATTGGAAAAATAATTTTAAAAATCATAATAGTTATTTCCCCCCAAAATCAGCTCCAAACTTCCCCAAATAAACTTTCACCACTAAAAACAAAAACTAGAGCATCTTTGTCTGGCACGGAACCACGGCACCACTAAATTTAGTGGTACTGTGTGGTATTTAGTGGTACCATCCCACTATAACGGGCAAGTTTTTTCTGCCTATAAATGCCAGTCCAATTCTCAGTTTTTGGGCATCCTTTTTCATACACAACTTTCTGAGTTTAAAACTCTTATCACATTTACTCTCCTTTGATCATTTAGTTAGTTTTCTTTTGTTTAAAGAGTGATCCTAATGTAAAAACCCCAAAATCTGGGTCGCCGCGGAAGATGATGTCGCTGGGGTGCTACTAAATTGGAACCACAACACAGAGTAAAGAGAACGAATTTACCGTATCCGTTTAAAAGAATTTTTTATAATCAAAAGTACTTTGTTTTACATCATTCAATAAAATGCGGAAAATACAGGCCCATAAAGAAATAACGTGGTCCCCAAATGATTATCAGAGTATCTTGATCCTATAACCATGCCCTGCCATGCCAAAATCCACCAAAGGTAAGCTGACACTTTAGAACTTGAAAATACATGCTAAAATGTGTCAACACGAGGTTGGTGAGTTTATAGGTTTTAGTAAACAACTAGTAATATATGGACCACAAGAACTCAAAGACCAATACATTCCAAAAATAGAAAGAGTTATTGTCGTATTAAGTTCATGACACCGAAGCCTTAAAATTTCTAGTTTGAGCATACGTTTGACATATCAATCAAGTGGGGAAACCACCCGGACACCCAAAGTTTCTTGTAGATGTCCACCTAGGACATCCAAGGTTTCTCAAATGATTATGCTTCTGTTTGACATGCCAGTCAAGTGGGGTAACACCACCCAGACGGGGAGTTTAATCCCAATAGATCTATTCACAACATTCGCGCTTAACGGTTCATAACATAGGCAATATTTAGTAGTTTAATGCACTTGTGTCCATAAGAAAAATAATCAAGTATGTAACAAGTAAACACATAATACTTTCGAGTAACAAATCAAGGGTTCCAACCAATTAGTAATGTTTGGGAAAACAATTCACGTTTCAAGTAAAATGAGCATGGAGTTTAAATATAAACGAGCATGTATTCTCCCCCAAAACAGTGATAAAACAAGTAAAAGTAGGGGCTATGAACTCACTTGGAAAAACTGATATGATAACAAAATGAAAGTGCACGGAATTGAGGTTCGGAAACTACTCGCAACCTAATATGAATGATATGTCTTAGGATAATGTAATGTGTAATGCATGCGTTTTATAAAATAGTTTATCACCCATACATGTTTGCGGAGTAATTTAGTAGTGAAAATATTATTTCGTCGAGGTATTTTATTTATAGAAAAATAATATACTCTACTATATGTTTATAAGTATTCAAGTACTTAACGTTTACCACATCGTTAATAGTTTACTTGAAAAACTTTCGACTCGATAGTAAAGTGTACATAAAACATTACGACCTTGATGTAGTCCATTTTACATCATTTTGACTCCAAAACACTTAAAACGTTCCAAAAATATTTCCAACATCTTTTAGCGAAAAGCTGTGAATAGTGGAAATAACTATATTCTTAGCATATCATATTTTGACTAGAGTTTCCTCGTTATTTAGTGTTCTAGAAATCTTCTAACGCGCCTAATAAGTATACATGACATTCTACCGTTTTCGTTTAAGTCGTTTTGGCTAATTCCCCTTCTAAAGTGTCCAAATTCTATTTTCAAAATTTCCGTCAGCTTTTAATGGTTCAACAAAAGCTGTTAAATTTATAAGTTTCGTCTAAAATTTCGGGGAGCAATAATTTACTCGTTTTAAGTCCGTTTTCTAAGTTCTACCTATCCCCGCGAAGGTAATTAAGTATACTAACGTATTTTTAAGGCCTCGACTAGTCTAGCTAACCTTTAAAGTCCGGTTTTATCCCTTGAAAAATTCTGACAGCGAACCATATTTTTCAGAAAATTAGTTTTCGTCGCTAAAATTAAAACTAATGTATCTTATTCGTGATAGATCCGTTTTTAACCATTCAAGCGCCCACATTTTCGTTATAAAGTATATTTTATATATTTTTAACCAAATCTTGTATTTCAAAAACTCATTTTTTTGTGAAAATCAATTTAGGACAGCCTATCCTTATATATTCCAAAATCGTAAATTTTACACGTTTAACTATTAGATCTACCTCAAATCAACTCCCAAAAACTATCATAACTCATCCACCAACTCTTCAACAATTTCTATAGTGTCAAAACAATATTGACAACCTAGTAAAAGTTCCATAACGTCAAGAAACAAATAATCAAGGTGTAGGAAAAATTATAAATCACATATTATTTCTTTTAAACCTTAACTTGTACATATCAAACAAATATAAAGTAGGACTAGAATATACATATTTTTCCTAAGAAAATAATTATGTCAAGTATGTTTTAACTTGTTTAAAAGATGAAAATGTACAAACATATATATAGGGTGATATTTGTAAGTAAGGAGTTTAAATAAACATTTAAACATGACAAATGCATAATTAGACATGTCAAGTGCATAAAATATATATGTAAAAGTATGAAAATAGTTTTTAGGCTTACTTGTATAAGATAAAAATAGGATGTGAGCAAGAACAATAGAACCCTAATGGTTACTCCAAATCGATTTATAGCTAATGCAAGGCTCGTGAATGATCGTTAAATACTTGAAATAAATGAAAACCGGATCTCCTTCTTCTTTTATAGTGCCAAAAAAGGCAATTTGGTAATTTAATTGAAAGGCTAAGTTACTTGTCTATTTATAGTGCCAAAAAAGGCAATTTGGTAATTTAATTGAAATGGTAAAATGGTAATTTCAATATTTTGGTTAAAAGTCAAAAAGGAGGAATGGGGGGGGGGGGAGGGGGGCATGTTGGCCGAAATTGGGGGAAGGGGGGGGGGGGGGGGGGGGGCTTGGGGGGCTCATTAATGTTTATGTTTTCTTGTTGTAAAATATCATAGTTTTAACATAAATTAATTAGGATATTTTAATTTAGGTACTTAGTTAGCTAGAAATAAATTTTAGCGGAGCAAAATAAAGTGTATTGAAGTCATAAAAATTATGAAAATGCATTTTGTATAAGTATCGGGTGCTTAAATAATTATTATTTCGCAAATACTTAAGTTATCGTAAATATATATATATTTTAAGTATATATATACTAAAATGAATTTAAAATACCGGGTAAAATAATATTTGAATTTTTGTAACATTGTAATGAGTATAAAAATATATTAAAACCATTGTTGGGAGTATCGGGGATATTGATCATGCACGAAAATCATGTAAAGGCGTTTATAAATGTGAATGAAAAACAATGCAAACACATACAAGACTTAAAATAAATATGATGACACTGACAATATGTAGACTAACTCTAGTCTATATTTTATGCAACAAATGATGTTTCTAGGTTATGCGATTAAATTCTGAAAGTTTCTTGAAATTAATACTCGAAAATTCAAATTTTTGAAAAATAATTAATATTAAAAACTACGAAAATGAATAGTAACTTTTTCAGGAATGAATAGTAAAAATTCAAAGTTAAATTTTTGACCTTAAAATACGGTTTGTCACACCTATCATCTAACCAAGTGATCACATTCATTCCTCTACTAGTGCAAGAGAAGAAAACAAAGTATCAACAAGATACAAGGTGTTGTAGTTATAGTTTGTGCACATGTAACATATTGTTACATACTTGTTGTATCCTAGCATACACCAAGTTGAATTTTTTTTTTCTTTTGTGTAGTTTGTGAGTGTGGATCATTGTGATCTTGTTGAGATCTTTGAGATCTCTTGTGGCTTGTGTGCTTGAGTGTTGATCAAGTGGATCAAGGGTAGATCGTGTCAAGTGTGTTGATTGTGTGATTTAGTAAGGATCGTATGGATCGTGGTAGATTGGTACTAGCTAAGATTAGTACTCGACATTTAGCTTAGTGTTGAAAATTGGGATAAGCGACGTTGTACGGTTTTCTCCGCCTGAAGAGAGCTTTGTTGATATAATGCTTAGAACTCTCGAGTTGGGTACTCAGGGAGTGGAGTAGGGCGAAGAAGAGCTTCGTGACCGAACCACTATAAATCTCCTTGTCTCGGTTTGATCTTTCCATCTCATTTCTTTATACTTATTGTTTATATTAGATAGTTTAGCTTAGTGTTCATATTGGGGTGTTGATTTATTTCACAAAAGAATCGAATCAAAATTTTTCACAAACAAACTTTTATAACTAATGAAAAAATTGTAAAACTATTCAACCTCGCCCCCCCCCCCCTTCTAGTTTTCCACAGAATCCTCTAGTGATGCTGAAAGTTTGGGGGAGGATGCCTTCAAACAGGGGAGGAATGAGGACAAGTCTGCAGGGGAGGATGAGCAGATGGCTGATGAGGGGAATAACTTTGTTGTTGAAGATATTGATAATGCTGCTAATGTTGTTGAAGAACCAGTTGTTGAAGTTAGTACTGTCAGTGAAAAAGTTACTACTGCTGGGATTGAAGATACTACTGTTAGTGCTGTTGCAACAACTGATATAACTGCTGATGAACTCACTTTGGCTCAAGCTCTTGCTGGTCTGAAAAGTGTAAAACCACCAACCAAGGGGTTGTCATTAATGAGCCAAGTGAAACTGCAACAACAAAAAAAGCTTCACAACAACCACAGGGCAAAGGTAAAAGTATTTTGATAGAAGAGCCTGTGAGTAGGAAAGATCAATAAAAGTTTGATGAACAAGAAGCTAAAAGATTGCAAGCTGAGTATGATGAAGAAGATAGATTATTGAAGGAGAAAGTAGTTGAGCAAGAAGAAGCCAACATTGCACTAATGAATTCATGGGATGATTTGCAAGCAAAGTGTGATGCTGATTGGGAATTGGCTCAAAGATTGATGGCAGAAGAGCAAGTAGAGTTAGCTGATTCAGAAAAAGCTAAGCTATTCATGGAATTCTTGGAAGAAAGAAGAAAATTCTTTGCAAGAAAGAGAGCAGAAGAAAAGAGAAATAAACCACCCACTAAATCTCAACAAAGGGAGACAGTGTGTGCTTATCTGAAAAACATGGATGGATGGAAGCTTAATCAATTGAAAAATATGAGTTTTGAAAAGGTCTAGGAAGTGTTTGACAAAGTTTTCAAGAGAGTAAACACATTTATTGATATGGAGACAGAGGTGGTGCAAGAAAGCAGTTCAAAGAGGGCAGATACTGAGCTAGAGCATGAGGTGACAAAGAAGCAGAAGGTGGATGAAGACAAAGATACAGCTGATCTAAAAAGTTCATGGTAGTTGTTTCAGATGATGAAGAAGTACCTATAGATGTTGTACCTTTGGCTACTAAGCCTCCAGGTATTGTTGGCTGGAAAATCTACTTAAAAGACAAGAAGATACACTAGGTGATAATCAGGGCTGATGGAAAAGAACAAGTGTTTCATAGATTCAATCAAATGCTTAAACATTTTGACAGAGAAAACTTAGAAACTCTGTGGGAACTTGTTAAAGCTAAGTATGGGACATCAAGGCCATTAAAGGTGCCAGCTTCTGATTATGACTATGTGTTGTGGGGTGATTTGAAGAATATGTTTGAACCACATGTAGAAGATCAGATATGGAGGAATCAACATGGATACAAAGTATTACACTGGAAGCTTTATGACTCTTGTGGAGTTCATGAATTGATGCTGCAATCTTCAGTAATCTACATGTTGGTGGAGAAAAAGTATCCCATTTCCTTGTATACACTTCATCAGATGTTGGAGAATAAGATGGAAGTTGAATATGGCAGTCAGATGTCTTTAGAGCTTATTTGGTTTATTGTACAACATAAAATGAAGAAGTGAAGTGTTTGGAAACATCCTCTTGGTGATTATGAAGTTTTGAATAACGAAACTTGATGGTTTTAGGAGAAAATATCAAGTTTAGAGGATGATTATTGGTATTAAAGCTTCTTGATGTTGTTGCTGTTCATGATTGATGTTACTACTGCTCTAAGGATTTAAGACTGCTCATGTACTGCAAAGAAAAATATGCTAAGTGTTTACTGCTACCAATGTAAATTTTAAGACTGCTAGTGTAACTTACTACTGCTCTTACAAATTACAACTGCTGAAGAACTTCAAGGAAATGCACTAAGTAGTTAGTGCTGCCAGAACAAACTTACTTGTTCTAGTTCAGAGTTACAACTGCTGATGAAGTTAAAGCTGCTAGAGTTAAAGTTAGTACTGCTCAGTCTAAGTTAAGACTGTTAGGCTATTTGTTAGGCGGTTATGTTACAACTGCTTATGAGATATGTATAGTAAGTCGTGTGCTTCAAGTTATGTATTAGATAAGTTATAGAAAAGATTTGATATACTTTCCTTAGAATTGTAAGCCGGTTAGGACTCCTTAGTCTATAAAAGGAGGTCCTAGGGCATAGATTTAGACGTACGATTGTTATAGAGTTATAGCTTCAAGGTTTTGTAACCATAATACTAGGAAGAGTATTCGTATTATTCTTTAATAATATTGAGGCTGATTTGTTTGTTAAATTGTTTTGATCTTTGTGTTTACTGTTACATTGAAAGTTCTTCTTAATATCAAATACTAGATTTCGCATAGTATTTGATAAACTCAAACACAGTTTTACTCTAATTGTGTTAGATTTAACTGGCATAGCTAAACCTTAAACAAGTTAAGGAATTCGATCAAGTACTCAACTAGGATCAACACTACACATACCGTAAGTGTTGCATCAAGAGTCATACCAGAACTAAAAGCTCGCAAGTATAATTATTTGCTGTTATACACCTTCACTTTGCGCGGGTGTTCTAAATTGTAATGTTTAAAATTTACTTTTTAAACTTCAAAGGTTACCATTCATTGAATAGTAAATTTCCTCTAAATTACTTATATTAAAATTATAAAGAAAATTATTATGTTTCATTCGCTGTGTTAAGTGTATTTGCTCTTTACATATCCTAATTACATTTTGTTCTAACTTGATACATAACCCCTTAATCCCTTAATATTTTATGTCGCGATGCAAAAACAATAATTGAAAATTATATATGTATTTTTATATTAGGAATTATATATAGTGCAACCATTAGAGTTCTAATTATTTCTTTTTAGCGATATAAGAAGCTCTAACAAACACTTGCAACTCATCATCAAATATTTGATTGGTTGTTCTACTTTGTGGTTTAGTTCAGTAAAGTCATTTATTATTATTATTATTATTATTATTATTATTATTATTATTATTATTATTATTATTATTATTATTATAACATTATTAGAAATTCAAGATATTTACAAGAAATTAGTGAGAAACCGAGATTATTATTATTACTACGGAGTATTATTTAGCCACAATTGCCATTGCCACCAAAGGATAAATTTTTCTATTTTGTAAAGTAATTATTTATTTATTTTCTTTTCTTAACAAAATAATATATTAAAAAACTAGCAAGATACTAATGGTAACCAAACTCTTTTTTAAAGGACCTAAAAGCCAACGAACAACCCGAACCAAAAGAATCCTAACATATAAGTAAAAGAACGACTCCGTCATCACTACAACTTACAACGCCAAATCAAGGAGTACTTTTAGAGCTTTAGACAACGTTAATTTTGGAGAAATATTTTTGTAGCTCCTTGAGTTCGAAGCTACTTTTTTGTTTCTCTTTCTCTCTTTACAACATGAACAATAATCAAACCTATATATTCCGTTATTTCTGAGAAACAATCAGACCTAAATCCGAGAATTTGTATCTGACCCGTATCTATCTGAAAAGAATTAGTTTCATAAACTGATCTCATAACTTGAATATAACAAACATTTAAAATGATACACAAAAAAACAAACTAGTACCCCAAGTATACTTGTAATAACAAAATAAAATATTATAGAAACATAGTACCCCAAGTATACTTGTAATAACAAAATACATTATTATAGAAACATAACACTTGGTTTTACACAATACTTTAAAGGGCTAATGGGTAATGGCTTCTAAATGTATCATAGTTGTCATGATTTCCTTCTATATGTACCGAACAAATTTTTTTCTATTCTATGTACTAAACTTACATTTTTTTTATTTTTTGTGTATTTTATAACTATTTTGCTCCTCCCGGGTTAATAAAATGAAGGGCAAAATAGTCATAAAATAAACAAAAGATACAAAAAAATGCAAGTTTAGTACATAGAATAGCAAAAAAATTTGTTCAATACATAGAGAAGAAATCATGACAACTATGATACATTATCAAGCCATTAACCCTACTTTAAAGGCTCGCAGCAAGTAGAATATGGTACACATTTGATCAACATAGAAAAGAACTTACCTTTAGGTTCTTAAACGATCAATCAATATTTACCATACAACAGTGGAACTAAAACTTAAGGTTCCCAACCATGTAGACCGTTATTAATTGTAGAGGCTTGCATCCGACAACCTTATAGACGGGATAGCAATGAGTGGTTTTCTTTTCTTTAGTGTAATACCAAATCTTTCCGAAAGGTCATGCTCTTCACCATTTGGCAAACTCCAGTCAAACGAGTGCAAGAGTGAAGCCAATATAAACATTTGCATTTTTTCAGCCAGTGGAATGCCCGCACATGCTCTTCTCCCGGATCCAAACGGGAAGAAATTCAAATTCTTACCAGTGTAATCCCATTTGTTTTTCTCCTCATAAGTCAAGAACCTCTCAGGCTTGAAATCCAAGGGATTGTCCCAATATCGAGGATCCCGATGGATTGACCAAACATTTAGAAAGACCGTGCAACCCTTTGGGATTGTATATCCACCTACTGTGCAATCCTGGCTTGGTGATCGTGGTAAAAGGAAAGGGACTACAGGGTGTAGCCGAAATGTTTCCTTAATCGTGGCATCGAGGTATCTCAATTTTGGGATATGAGATTCTTCCAATATGTTATTTACTCCTACTATTTCTTCCAATTCTTCTTGAATCCTTTTCATTACAGTGTGATTCTTCATAATTTCCGCCATTGTCCATTCTATGAGTGTTGCTGTTCCCTCTGTTCCTGCAATCATAATATCCTGATGCAACAAAATTTCAGTTTAGCCATAAAAAAAAAAAACTCAACAAAATGAAGAATGTTATAAGAAGAACGTACCGTGAGAAGTGCCTTTATCTGGATGAGGTTAAGTGACGTTGGATCTTTTTCGTCCTTGAGATCTAATAACATCTGTAAAAAATCTTTCTTTGCGGTGTCCCCAACTCCATCTTGTGACTTTTTGGAGTTAGATTTGCTTCGATCTTCAATGATTCTTGTAAAAATTTTATCCAACTTATTTCGTACCCTCAACATTTCGCGCTTGATACCTTGTAGATCGAACCACGCAAGACTAGGGAAAAAATCAGACAAGTTTGGCTGTCCAAAAATCTCAACGAACTTTGCTGCCACCATCTGTAACTCAGCTCCAAAATCGCTATCATGTGTTCCTTTAACATATGTGTTTTCCCAAATCATGCTTGTTATGACGTTTGCCTCTGTCATGAAAGAAATCTCACTAACGTTGATTTTTGTACCAATTTTACTAAAAATATTATTGATGGTTTTTCTAACTTCATTTCTTCGAAAACAACGGCATGCTTCAAGATTCTTGTTGCTTAGGACCTCATGGACAAATATCTTACGAAGGTTACGCCAATAGGAGTTGTTGTTGGAAAATACTAAGTCTCGGCCTTCGTAACTTATAGCTGAGGCTGCAACTGTTTGGTCGCGGTTAGAAAAGACCTCATCTTGGTCACGAACCACCACCTTCGCTAATTCAGGAGTGTTTATGACGATATGAAGCTTGCTTCCCAAATAGATCTTGAAGATGGGGCCATAGGTGTGAGCCAGGTTGGTGAACTGTTTGTGCAACTCAGGATTAAGAAACGGAAGGTACCCAACTATTGGCAAGGAACGAGGACCTGGCGGCATTGTTTTCAAGGAGCTTGAAAGTGACAAAGTGTACCATAGTATAGCAATGATCACTACTGAAATAGTGACTACTGCCACTGTAAACTCGTTGTTGTTGCTCACCTGCCACCACCATGACCCGAGATTGTTTAGTAGTACCATTTTTGCAAATGATGGAATGATTTCTTTTGAGCGACAAAAACTCAATTTAAGAACGGGGAACTCGGCGAGGGGTTAGGAGAAATACAGAGATTACAAGCCAAAAACGACTAGGTTTATCAACCCAAATATATCATTTCAAAGACCGGTTTTGTTACAACAATGTGAGTACAATAATAAAAGTTAGTGGCTGCATATATAGCCAAAGGCCAACTTGTGAATGCTAACTTTGTTAAAAAAATACATTGTCAGTTTATGTTAATGAATTCATATGGAAAAGATACCTTCGTAACATAATCACATGTGACTTTTGATTTCTTTATCATTTTTGGGATCTGATTGGAACAATTGAGAAGTAGGAAGACTTTGGCGATTTATATCAGGTAAAATATTTATTCATGCGCACACCAATAATTGAAATACTTAAATAAATGAAACGTTTAACCATTTTTGTGTAATTTATTAAAGGACACACCAATAATCGAGATTCATGAATAAAACGTTTTGGCTCTTTCCGTGATAAAAAACTACCCATCACGTACCATACATTTTTTTAAATGAAAAGAAGGGGAAATAATTACACAAATAAATCTATAACCGGCATATTGATATAATGTATTATTCTGTTAAATCGTGAACAAGATGGGATAGGAGTTGAATATGCGTTACTTGCCTTTGATTTATAGAAAATCTAACAATTATTACTTATGGTAATCTAAATAATTTGATATTAAAAAAGTATATACATCGAGGTTACTTTTTTTTTCCAGTTGCATAAGAGGATGCGAAACAAAAGCACCCTTTACTCTTATATACTTCAATAAAAAATAAAAAAAATAATAAAAAAATAAAAAAAAAAAATCTTGATACCTCAAAATCACAGAATTATTGGTTCGAAAAACAAATGTAGCAAACCTTCAAATTCATGATAAAAATGCATTTTTACCGACATGATATTGTAATTGATGAGTCAATAAGTACATAATTATGTTATCCAAACACCTTTTTACTAAACACTAACATATACAAACAAACACCTGAAGTTGGATTTCGATGAGGTCAACGATTGACCTTGAACGCTTATATGTGTTAACATTTTGATCAACACTAAATGGATGATGTATTCTCCTATTTAGGTTATTCACGAAAGGCGGCCTTAATGACCGGATTGGTAGGCTATGCTAACATAGCATCGGTCGATAACATTAGTAGGATTATGCATTTTTTGGTGTCTTTAATCACAGTCATCTAATACATAGACTCGGATTATTAGCAAGTGTTGGAATATTAGAATCATAAATCTATAAACTAATAACCAATAAACATCAAAGCATACACGCAGCGGAATAAACAAGATCATCATACAAGTAATTAATTAACTAAATTTAAATAGATGCGTACCTTTTGATTCCTAGCAAGAACAAGGAATCGGATCTACAAGAACAATATAAACCCTAATTAGGGTTTAAAGGAAATTGACCTATGTATGGATCGAATGGGAAAATTCAACAAGCTAAAGCAAGCTTGTAATCCGTTCTTGTACACACGTAATACTAGCGTTTCAATGCGAAAAGCTAGGTTCTTGATCACGAAACAAACCAAACACTTTAATGTAAAAACTTGGATCGACAAACCCTTGGGATAGGGTTGTACGATCGGTTATACAAAAGAGGAGAAGAGGGAGAGAAGTTTGGCTTGCCAAGGATTCAAGATTAGGGATTTATGAATACAAGGGTTTGTATTTATAGACCCTTAAATCTTTCTCTCCAAGTTAGGGTTGGATTAGTTTCCTAATCCCCTATGGCCGGCCCTCTCTACAAGCCCAAGGGATTTCTAGAATCTTCTTGGCTTGTATTTTCATCCCTAGTCCTTGTAGTTAATATTTAACGACCGTTAACCAAACCCCATTAAATACTAACGACCGTTAAGTGTTTATTTCGTGAAATGAATATTTAAATATATTTAATTATTCAAACCATTGAGACTCTTACGTATTGTGTACAATCCCGAAGTCTCGGGTTCGAAACCGGTCATACAAATATTAATTCATATCCATTAACTCTAACAGCTCCCACTTTGATATTCATTAATATAGTAATGACATGGGTTAGTCTAGTTTAACCTTCCCAATGCCCCCAGCTCGATCCGAGTATGGTTTTCCTGAAAAAAACCATGTGATGATTTAAATCATCATACTTATCCTTTTGTTCTAATACCGCGTTAATATGGATATGGATCTAAGTCATTCCATAATTAACTATTCTGTTTCTCGTTGTTAATAATTGATCAAGATTACCAAATCATCTGAACGTCTTCCAGATAGACTTTGGGTGTGGCCACACAAACATCTTGTCAACCCTACGAGGGGCCCAGCAGTATTATACTTCAAAACAAATTTGAAGGAACAAATCCTTTATTGACTACGAGCATAACCCTCGAACTTTGCATCACCTCTGAAAATAGCCCTTATAACCACCAGTTACGGATAGCGTTAGACTACCTTATAGAAAATGAGCTACATCCTCGGCAGTTATCTGGTATCTCAAGTCTGAGGATAAATATTCATGATTTACTTAATGACGACGATCCATAAAGTACAATCATGTGGTTGGGATAAGTCTTATATTCAATTTATCCAATATTGAATATCATGTGATATTGGCATCTCAACCTTACAGTACATTCTATCAATCCTCACATTTGTCTTTATTTAATGATATTCCCATATTATTAATTGACAACGGACAATTTAGAATAACATAAGTTATTCACGGATTTAAACATGCAAATATAGGATACAATATTATAAATGAGAATAAACGTTATCCACACTTTATTTCATTAAAATAATATTGTTTATATATCCCTTATCCAAAATACTAACTAAGTCAATGCATGATAATTCTCATTAATGAATTATGCCACAAGTCATGTTCCACATACTTATTGACAAGGCATAAATCAACTAATATTGATCTGTCGGAATTTTGAGAATACTTATTTCAATAATGAAATTCTTGTATGTGTGCATTCATCCATCATGATGTCGCCACATGACATTTCATAAATTGCATGACATCCTCAATCGCAAATTTATGACAATTAAACTACCAAACCTTGTAGTTAAAGTATTCTAATTCTCTATGTATAATGCAACTATGCTCATATTGAGCATAACTAGTACACATGGCCTCTTAATAAGGATGAGCTCCCACCATGACTAGTATTGAGTGTCATCTCAATCTTACTAGCATCATTGTATCCAAACAACAACATGCTCTTTCCAAGTTCCGTAAACTTTATTATCCATCGTGTAATGTTTGACATCTACAAATCTTACAAGATTTGTCATCTATATCAACATCTTGCCATATGGTTCTTATTTAGAATTTTGGAGAAATCAAGGCTGAGGATGTAAATTCTAAACCATATCCATTACACTTAGCTATCTAATAATTTTCAATTAGATATTAATGTTGTCAATCATCTTTCATTCAAGCATGATGATGCGTGCGATGTGTCGTTGCGGTTTAGCAGTATTAATGCCTACTCAAGTTTTAAATTTATATTTAGCCGACTTATCAATAACACACACACTTAACGAGCAGTGTACCCGGTCAGTATGAATATAATGGTAAGTAGAGTGTCGATCACTAAGAGTGGAACATATTATCTAGTTATTCTAATCAGTATTTTAATAAATTAAGTTAGCTATACAACCTATTCTAACGCAAGGGGGTTCAGCCTGAGAGACTGGCACGATTTGGTTGCAATTAAATAATAAACTAAACCAATAGGCACGAATCAGCGAATAGCACACATGTACACAGATAAATACTTGAGACAATAAGAAGATCTATCCTGATAGATAAGTAGTTTGTCACTTGTTTTATTGCTAGTTTTATATGAAGTGTATAGTTCGATGCAACGCACCGAGATTAAGTCCTTTCTCGTTGGTTCTAATCTTATCGGCGAGTAAACCCTTAATGATTACTTATGACTATCCTATTTATCTTTCTTCCTACTTTTCTACAGACGATAGAATGCATAGGCGATCTAATAAATAGGCGAGGGCAGAGGCATGGCGACCCGATCAACGCTCAGCTAGACACAGAGGTTATCAATGCACTAATAAAAGTCACCAAAGACATCAACATATAAACTTTAATTAATGAGAAAGCAGTTTTAAGGGAGTGCAATCTTTCCGTTGTCACATTACACAAGCCACCAATCTTGATGAATTAAAGTTTACTAACACAATAAAACAAAACTACTTAATGAATTAAACACATGCAGCACCTTCTTACAGCTCTTGTATCTTTGTTTGGGTGTGTCTTGTGCTGCCTATTCGTCTGAATTCGTCCTAGGGTTTCTGTACTTCGGTCTTCTGTCAAACTTCGGAACTCTTAATTCGTCTGGTCTTTGGGGTATTTATAGTTTCTGTCTGAGGGTAAGATGCGGCGCATCTAGTAAGTAGATGCGGCGCATTGACTTAACTTCACGTGGGGTCCAAGATTAATATATTCAGGAATATTCGTACACCGCCAGAAGATGCGGTGTATCTTCATTCTTGGATGCGGCGCATGTCCTCTTGTATCTTGGATCGTATCTGGTGAAATCTTGATAGTGATGCGCCGTATGTAATAAGCAAGATGCGGCGCATCTGGAGCAGATTTGTCTTGATCTTGTACATTTCAGTAGACTCTTAACTTCTTGCTTGTTTTGCTCCATAATTAGTCCAAAATCGCCAAGTTTCACCAAATGCTTGTTTTTACCTGAGAATTACAAAAGTAAACGATTAAGTATCAATCCTCATACATAATATAATAAAACAAGTCAAATTAATAGGATAAATGATGGTAATAAAATGTACTTATTTGAGTTCATCAAATATCCCCCCACTTGAACTTTACTTGTCCTCAAGTAAACCTTAGAATTAATCTTATGAAAATGCATCCTAAAAGATATTAGGATTTATTTTTATATTTAAGCATGTATTCATTTTTGTCATAATCACACAACTAAACACTTAACGAATTAGAAGTAAAATAAAATATTCTGATAAAAGCAAATCTAATCGTTTAACTGTCCAGTCGTGACGAATATTCTATCATAAGCTTGGCAAGTATACACATCTCCCCCACTAAAGCCAAGGAATAACAAGTCTAAAGCGGTAAAAAGGGTTTTGAGGTTTTAAGGGTTAATTATTCTCCTTAATCTCTATCGATCTCAAATTCCAGAAAAGGCGACAAAATCACAAATACATGATCGAATCCATGAACACGATACTTGCAATTGCTCAAATCCTTAACTCGAATAGGCTAAAGATAGGTCCAAACTTTACCAATAATAATATATCAAAAAGGGCGACAAAATCATAAATACATAGCCGAATCCACGACTACGATACTTAAGATTGCTCAAATCCCTAATCTCAATAAATCAAAGGTTTGGTTGGATAAAGAATAATATAGGGTATGGATAATAATTTGGGATATAAATTGGTGTAAAATGAAAAATAAACAAAACAAATAAATTAAAATCCTAAGTGTGGTTAATCACTATCCCAACCATCCCATGAATAAGACTCATATCATAGAATAACTCACGCTTTAACACTTGAAACACACGCTTTAGGTAGACACGAATTATACTCAACAAGATCTCAATCAAAGAATAAACCTTAGTTGGTGTTCCCATAACTGCCAACTCCCATGCAATCCATAGATATAATATACAACAACTAGTGGTGATATCGATCACTTAATACAAAACTTTACATAAGTTGGTTAAATCAAACATCCAACTTTTCTTTTTTCTTTTTCTTTCTTTTTTTTTCCAAATTTTTTTTTTTTTTTTTTTTTTTTTTTTTTTTTTTTTTTTTTTTTTTTTTTAACATAAACATAGATGTGTAAAATTTCACCACATCACTATAATGATAATTCTGGATAATTTTTCCATACTTTTCATGACTTCAGAAATAACGGTAATAGTGAAAGTAGTAAACACACGAAAAATAAACTCAAAGATATACAATATTTACTTTCACTCCAATTGCATTGTGCAATTTCCCGACCTAACCATAGATAATGAATTACGCACGCGAACACAGGTAATGTAAGGAAACACACTTTGCCTAAAGCAATTAACCAACCACGGATTTTAATCTACAGGGTAGGCTAAGGTGTAAGGGTGTAACGAAACATTTTAACAAAGGGTGTATGAAACGAAAGGAATGGCTCTGAGTGTTTTTCTAAGGGTATCTTACTCTAAAAGTGAAAGTAACAAAAGGGTTTATACGGGGGTTAACTAACCAGTGTAGTTAGTTAATAACACATAACATATAAAGGCTATTTGGGTGTAATCCTAGAAATTTACCAATTTATACAAGTCATTCCAATTATATAAATAATACTTATTATGGTGGTCTCGAATAGTATACAAGCCAAGTTCTAAAGTTTACAAGTCACCGGCACACTCATAGATTTGTGAATTTTGAAAAATCACAATTTTTGAAAATAACGTCATGTGTGCAGCTATGCAACTTAGACCTTAAACAAAAACATGCTAAAAAAAATTTTAAAATTTTAATATATTAAGCGCATTTTAAGCATATTTTGAAAAGTTTAGGACAAGTAAGTGTTAAGTGTTCTAATTCTCCAATCCCCCCACTTAAGTTAAACAACGTCCTCGTTGTTTGTATAAAAGGTTAAAAACTAGAAAATAAAAGAATTAGAACAGAAAAACTCCCTGAGATTTGCTCGGTATGATCCTCCAGTTGTATAAGAGCAAAAATCATCTTTCTTGTGGATGAGAACGTTTAAGCTTCATAATCAATGTATCCACAGGAAATGCAGGAATCTATAATACCACCAAGACTTTAAAACACCTAAATTAAGAAAGGTTCAAACTTGCATAATACATTAGTAGTTAGTTAAAAAAAAACATAAAAATTAAAAATGAAAAATCATCAGGTCAGTCGATGCGCCGTATCTTATGGAAGAAGATACGCCATATCGAGCCTGGAATAAATACGGATCAGAATAGAAGATGCGCCGCATCCTTAACCAGGGATGCGCCGCATTAAAATAAACTGATAAAAAGTTTTAAAGTCGAAAGTAAAAAAATAAATGCAGAAAAATAAAGTAAGATATGACCATTGCAGGAGATGCGTCGCATCTCAGGATTGAGATGCGCCGTATCCTCAGCGGGCTGACTGACTCGACACAAAACAGAATAATAAAAATTTTCTCCGGGTTGTCTCCCGGTCAGCACTTGTCTTTATTCCAGAGTCTTCAAGTTAGACTCACGTTCAGCTCTTTAATATCGATCATTGAAGGAGTCGGAAACATCGCGCTCCCTCATCGCCAATTCAGTAATATTGAACACTCCTTGCTCGTCCTTAATTTCCACGCCGTTCTTCTTTAATATCTGTATGAATAAAGTTCTGTCCCTTTCGGGCAGAGATGACAAAATGATAGACGGGAAATTCTTATTATCATATAGGCATAAATAAGTAAGGTGGGGTGGTAGTTCAATAAACACATCATTATTCAAATTTGTTTTCTCAACTATTCTCCTACGTTTGTTAATTACTACACAATCATACCACTCATCATCAGAATCATTGACAACATCGCGTCTAAGTTCGGTAGGTACATTAAGGTCAATAAATTCCTCAAAGTTCTCATGATTAGGATTAGTTGAGTTGTTTTGAATCAATGTTTCTCCCATGAGCCTAGCTTCAAGATCGAGGTCCATACGCTCTCTTAATCCTAGCACATAGACTCCTCTAATTATGCTTTTAACAGGATCTTGGCACTTATAGACTAGTTTATTATTCCCTACCCTTAATGAGATTTTTCTTTTAAACACATCAATCTTAGCATGGGCAGTAGACAAGAAAGGTCTTCCAAGGATTAAAGGAATCTTAACATCCTCGGGCATATCTAATATAACAAAGTCTACAGGGAAAATAAACTCCTCAATCTTAACTAGCACATTAATAGCAATCCCTTCAGGTCGTTTTACCGTTTTATCAGCTAATTCAATGAGTAACTTAGTTGGTGCTAATTTTCCTAGTCCTAGGGTAGTGAATGTCTTAAGAGGCATAACACTAACACTAGCTCCTAAGTCAGCTAACACATTATTGAAAGATATATTATTAATTGAACAAGGCAAAGTAAAACTTCCTGGGTCCTTTTCTTTATGAGGCAAGGCATGTAAGTCGGTTGCAGGGCTCTCCTCTTTCATTGTTGCCTTGATCTCCTCTTCAATCTTTGTCTTCTCTTTTAGTAGTCTCCTTAAACTGATTGAAGAATTAAAGAAAAATTCGGGTCTTGCACCATCATTACCATTCATCGATCTTCTAGGTAAGTAAGGAGTCACTTCTTCAGTGGTGCTTATGGCCTTGACATGATCTCTTGGGTTGGTTTCAGTTGAGCTCGGTAAACTTCCGTATCCCCTTTCTTGAAGAACTTTGCTCATTTGACCAATTTGTTGTTCCAATGCTTTGATTGAAGCTCTTTGATTTCTTGTAGTAGTGTCCGTTGAAGCTCGGATTTCTTTGATCATAGCAGTATTCTCTTCATGTCTTTTAGCAGCATCGGCCATAATTTGCTTTAGAGTGTCATCTAAAGTCTGCCTCCTTTCTTGATAAGCGGGATTGAAGTTGTTCTTTTGATAGAATCCCGGGGTGGCTTCCCTAAATCTTCCTGAAGGTCGGAATGGTTGTCCAAATTGGGTGTAATATGCTTCTTCAAACGTCTCACTTTCATTCTTATTCGGGCAATCTTTAGTGTAGTGAGGTCCTTCGCACTTTTCACATCCAACTTGGGCAGCATACACTTTTTCATCACGCTTCTTCATCTCTCTACTAATTTTATCCAATTGAGCTTGAATAGCAGCAATCCCGTCAAAATTAGTGCTGCTCTTAGATCTAGTAGAGGTCCCATCGTGCCATTTTTTAGAATGATCAGCAGCTTCTTGGATTGCTTTCCTAGCATTGGTTGCACTCATTTGAGGCACAGCTCCCTTAGCGTCCAAGATTTGTCTAGTAGGCACGTCCAATCCTTGATAAAACAATATTATCTCCTGCATAGGGGTTAGATAGTGTTGAGGACATTTTACCAGTAAATCTTTAAATCGTTCCCAAGCTTGATAAAGAGTTTCATCAGGCTCTTGCTTGAAACTGTTGATGGCCTCCATCTTTTTAGCAGTCCTAGCAGGTGGACAATATCTCTTCAGGAATTTGCCCTTCAAATCTTCCCATGTAGTGATTGAACTAGCAGGTTCATTCCTTAGCCACTTGTTAGCAGCTCCTTTTAGCGAGAGTGGAAAGATTCTTAGCGTGATTTGATCGTCAGTCACTCCTTCTGAAGTAAACAAATCCGCAATCTCGAGGACCTTTTCAACATGCTCATTAGCATCCTCATGTTCCGATCCACTGAAAGCATTCTCTCTTAGCTCCTTGAGAAACTGACCCTTCAATTCAAATTTTGACTTATCATCAAACTTTGGTCTAGCAACTCCTGAAGTGTAATCAGCACGGGTTTTGTTCATGTATTCCTCCATAGTTGTGTTTTAGCCCATTGTTTCTGTTTCTTCTTCCTCTTTCTCTTCAGAAAAATAATCAAGCTCGAATGAACTTGAAGTATCAAAGCTTTTTGTGTTGAAAAGCCTTTTAAGCGAATGAAAGACTCGTTCACGATCTTCGAAAGGTTGAATCAAGTTCTTCGTAGAACTCCTGGTCATGCACTTCCTGAAATCGACACAAAAATATCAGTAGGGTATGCTCAAGAAAGTAATATATCAGAAAATTAACAACGAAAACGGAATACGAAAAATTAAAGTTACTGATATCTGCAGACGATGCGCCGTATCCAAAAAGTTGGATACGCCGTATCTTATAATCGTTAAAATTAAATCAGACTTTATTCAGAAAATAGATACGCCGCTTAGAAATTAGAATGCGCCGTATCAGTTTATTAATCAAAAATCGATATACTTATTAAAATTAAATGCGTCGTATTAACAAAAGTTAATGCGCCGTATTTTCGTTACGTTTTAAAATATAAGATTTTTGATTCAGAAGATACGCCGTATCGACAGAGATCGATGCGCCGTATCTGTTTAATAATTCGAAAACTGTTTTTAATTAAAATAATAGATACGCCGTATCTGCTAAAGCAGATGTGTCGTATGGCGTTAACGTTTAGAAATTTTTTTTATCAAAAACAGATACGCCGTATCTTGGGGAAAAGATGCGTCGTATCGAATTAATTAAACGTGTTGTATTTTATAAAAATTAAACGCAATACGCCGTATCTGAGAAATCAGATGCGCCGTATCGTTCGATTTAGCTCAGTACAACGATAGCAGTATGCAGAAAATACGAAAAATAAAAACAAATAAAAACACAAACGAAAATAAACACAAATAAAAGCAAACAAATAACACACAAAAACAGAAAATATGCAAAATAATACAATGAACGCAATTTAATCTAATACACAACAGAATTAGCGGTTAGATAAAAAAATTAAAAACCTAATTAAAATACTAATCAAATTAACAGATAATAACAATTCACTCCCCGGCAACGGCGCCAAAAACTTGATGCGTGCGATGTGTCATTGCGGTTTAGCAGTATTAATGCCTACTCAAGTTTTAAATTTATATTTAGCCGACTTATCAATAACACACACACTTAACGAGCAGTGTACCCGGTCAGTATGAATATAATGGTAAGTAGAGTGTCGATCACTAAGAGTGGAACGTATTATCTAGTTATTCTAATCAGTATTTTAATAAATTAAGTTAGCTATACAACCTATTCTAACGCAAGGGGGTTCAGCCTGAGAGACTGGCACGATTTGGTTGCAATTAAATAATAAACTAAACCAATAGGCACGAATCAGCGAATAGCACACACGTACACAGATAAATACTTGAGACAATAAGAAGATCTGTCCTGATAGATAAGTAGTTTGTCACTTGTTTTATTGCTAGTTTTATATGAAGTGTATAGTTCGATGCAACGCACCGAGATTAAGTCCTTTCTCGTTGGTTCTAATCTTATCGGCGAGTAAACCCTTAATGATTACTTATGACTATCCTATTTATCTTTCTTCCTACTTTTCTACAGACGATAGAATGCATAGGCGATCTAATAAATAGGCGAGGGCAGAGGCATGGCGACCCGATCAACGCTCAGCTAGACACAGAGGTTATCAATGCACTAATAAAAGTCACCAAAGACATCAACATATAAACTTTAATTAATGAGAAAGCAGTTTTAAGGGAGTGCAATCTTTTCGTTGTCACATTACACAAGCCACCAATCTTGATGAATTAAAGTTTACTAACACAATAAAACAAAACTACTTAATGAATTAAACACATGCAGCACCTTCTTACAGCTCTTGTATCTTTGTTTGGGTGTGTCTTGTGCTGCCTATTCGTCTGAATTCGTCCTAGGGTTTCTGTACTTCGGTCTTCTGTCGAACTTCGAAACTCTTAATTCGTCTGGTCTTTGGGGTATTTATAGTTTCTGTCTGAGGGTAAGATGCGGCGCATCTAGTAAGTAGATGCGGCGCATTGACTTAACTTCGCGTGGGGTCCAAGATTAATATATTCAGGAATATTCGTACACCGCCAGAAGATGCGGCGTATCTTCATTCTTGGATGCGGCGCATGTCCTCTTGTATCTTGGATCGTATCTGGTGAAATCTTGATAGTGATGCGCCGTATGTAATAAGCAAGATGCGGCGCATCTGGAGCAGATTTGTCTTGATCTTGTACATTTCAGTAGACTCTTAACTTCTTGCTTGTTTTGCTCCATAATTAGTCCAAAATCGCCAAGTTTCACCAAATGCTTGTTTTTACCTGAGAATTACAAAAGTAAACGATTAAGTATCAATCCTCATACATAATATAATAAAACAAGTCAAATTAATAGGATAAATGATGGTAATAAAATGTACTTATTTGAGTTCATCACATGATACAACAGATAACATGATATATATGAATAATCCTTTCGTCAACCTTAGATTTATTCATGTCATATCTTTTCAAAGATATGTATATATCTAGCCTTTCTAACAGATTATCATGTTTATTAGAATTAATTATTTTACCGCTTATGTTTATAACAACAAACATATATTCCAAGGTTTTATTTTCTAAATTTCCATGTGAAGTTTCATTCCAAACTAAGACTTAACATATAAATGTTAATGGAATGTTACTTCCTATATGTTATACAACATATATGAAATAAGAAAATAAATATAATACTCCCACTAGCTTTCAGGAACATTAAGAAATCTCTTATTTTAATTATAAATCAAAACTAGGATTTAATAACTAAACATAGTACATTTCCTAGATGCATGCATTAATACATTCACAAATTATTTGCATTTTGTATACTACTAAAGATAATTTTTATTCAAATACTCATTTCAATTACTTTCCGTCCTCGCACAAGTAATTTCCCAAGAAAGAGTTTTGATATTCCATTGTTAATTTCATATAAATGAAATTAATAATGACAATCATAATCTTTATATATTTAATGTGCTTAGAAAGAATTTCAATCACATTTAATTGCTTAAGTGTGATTGGTAATCTTTTCACACATTAAATATGTATACAAATTTGTCCATTATGATTTCTACACAAGAATTTAAATCTCTAGGATTTTCATTTCCGTTGTAGAAATTCATTTCCATTCTGTAGTGTTACTATAGAGTTTAAGATTAACTACATTTCCAAACTAGTTATCTTTTTGGACTACATCTTATTATTCATAGTATGAGTAATTTGCCAAATAAATATTTGCAATTTATTAACAGGCATACCACGATCCTGTAACTCTTAACCCTCAACATATTCTACAAATATTTGAGATATCCTTACGGATCTATGAATAAGAATTCCATCATCTTGAGATTTAACATTAACATGTTTAATTCTCATTATGATTTGCTAGTGTATTTAGAAGATCACGTATTTTGTAATTTTATCTTATCAAGATAAAACTCCCACTTGCCTTTTACAATTTATAGATTATCTATAAATACTTATCATAAAGAGCAACACAAACTTGTTCTCTTTTGGGACTTTACAAATACATATTGACAGTTCCTAACATTAATTTGTTAATGACCTACTCACAAGCAGTTTAACAAATTCTGAACTTCAATTTTAAGACTTAATGTGATTCAACACATTCCATAATAAATGGTGTCTTATTAATCTTCTAGGTTGGAGTCTAATTGAGTATATCAAATCCATACTCAATTTTCTAACCTTGACAACTTTTGGAAGAAAAGAAGATATAGTCATCTTAATCAAACATTATAACAAGAGTTTGATTCTCCTAACTGAACATACCATAAACACTATGTATTTCATTAGGATTAATATTGTAAGTCATTCTTACAATATATAAGATAAATATATATCGTTTTGGCTTACCTATTTACCAATTAAATCAATTTAATGGTACAATAGATTTTCTAAGCCAATTGCATGCTTTATAACATAAGTACTTTAGATCAAGTCACTTTTATGTCTATGTCTTACCAAGAAGACATAACTGTTATATTCCCAATTTACGTTATAAGTCATTAATCAACTCAATGACTCCTTGTATATGTCTTAATAAAAAAAACATAACAAGTTAACGTCTTACTTTATTATAAGTCTTATAACAATAAAAGACTTCATATTTATATCTTTATACTAAAATATAAATATGCATAACTAAAGTAATTATGAAACCCACAACTTGGTTTCAATAGTATTTCAGGTTAATTTATTACTTCATATATTTATGTCATTCCAAGAATACATAAACATTCAAATTATGAAGTAGTATAAGATTACTTCATATATTTATGTCATTGCAATAATACATAAATATTTACATTTGAAGTAGTCTTATTATCATATCGACACTTGTTCTAATAATTATCTAATTTTAGAAACTTGTAAATTAACATAGTTTCATCACATCAGCTGAGGCTGCAATGATGAAAGTATGTAGTTTACCTTGTCATTAATATCTAATATCAAGTATACACTGACGCTAGATATTAACTTCAAGTGTTCTATAACTAGAATGTGAATAAACCACATTAGAACATTAATCTCTTACCTTACAGTCAAGAGTAACCTCTAAATCATTTTTCTTTTGTGTTGTTGCTTGCACACTTTAAATATTTCTCCCACTTGTGCATGGAACAACACCATGTATCAGATAAACAACACGTCACTAGTTTGCTTATGTGATCAATATGATTGTGTCATAGATATTAGTAGATATAGAATCACCTCGTCTAGTAAGGAAACGTACACGACTATCCTTAATACCACAAGTGTCTATAATTGGAAAGTAGTTATCTCAAGTAGATTCTAGAGATAATCTGGGTTACTACCAAGATGTCAAGACTTGTAGCTCCCACTGAATTAAAGATCACTACATGAACTTATTATTCAGTAATTACAACACTATGCTCCCACTGGGTTTGACAACATTGTAAGTGTTGCATAACCAGTAAAAGCAAATAGCGTGCTGTTTACTTTCCTACACCTTTGAGTAATCCCTTACGTAACAGCTACTAAGGCACTCAAAGAATGTATTCTACTTTGTCAATGATGGAGTATCCATCAATACTATTAACTTGAGAAAATTAGGCATGCAATTTCTTCCTCAATTAGGTCTACCATCACCACTATGGTATGTAGTACCTTTAAATGGTTAAAGCACAACAACTAGATCAACCATTCTAGTTTGCCTTTTACCAATTTTGCGGTAATAAGTCTAGCTTCTAATTTTAATAACTCCTAAACATGAAATTTCTTAAAAATTTGCCATGAGTTATTTATTAGAATTTAGACAATTCTAATTTTCCTATTATACCTTTCTTATTCATGAAAAGGAATAGGATTAAGTCTTACTCTTCACACGGAAAGTAGACTCGGTTCATTCTTTTCAGTAAAAATTGACTCTATCCAAAACCCCTACGGGTGTAGATCAATTTACAACTAAAAGAATGTCCCATATTTACGGTTTTAACGTTGCATTAAATATATTAAAAGAATTTTCAAAATTCAATTTTAGTATTTTCGATAATTAAACTTTTCAAGAAAATTAAACACCCATGGTAAATTAAAATTTAACCATTTAATTTTCACTGAAAACTTGGATCCAAATTGACGTCGTTTCATCACATCAGCTGAGGCTGCTAGCAATAAAAGTACTCAATAAGGTACGGGTCTATCCCAATTGCCAATATCCAATTGCAATTCCTAGAATCATGGGACTTACATTATTTTGCCAACATTAGTTGCAAATGTAAGCATGTTTCATCCCCAAATCTTTATGCATTGACGCCGTTTCATCACATCAGCTGAGGCTGCTAGTAATGAAAGTTCTCAATTAAGTTAACCAATTTAGAAACATGTAAATTGACGCCGTTTCATCACATCAGCTGAGGCTGCTAGCAATGAAAGTGCTCAATTTACCCCTTTTGATTACCATTCTTTGAATCATTACATCAGCTGAGGCTACTAGCAATGATAGAATGTCATCTTAGGTGTTTCCGTATTAATTGGTTGGCATATTACTTAAATTTAAGGGTATTAAATCTTTGATGTGTAATCAAAAAATATGTACAAAGATGTCATGCATTCATTTTTGTATCATATGTTTTCTACAAAAAACTGTTTACTCATTTGCAGCTTAAATCAACAAAATTTAATTGATGGCGTTGAGAAACTTACAACATTGCCTTAAGATGCTTCGTACTTTTTCATGGTGTACTTGGTAAGTCTATTATTGACGCACAGGCGAGCGGAGGGGCAAACGTCCGCCGAAGCTAATTAAAAACGCGCCCCTTTCGGATGACAATTTAATGTCAAGCCTCCTTATACCCACTTTATAGTTTGTCAATAATAGGTCCGCCGCTTCGACCACTTTTGTACAGTCGCATCAATCAATTAAAACTTTAAGATTTAAAGCTTAAAACAATTTTATGTAGTAAATTATTAATTGCTAGTCTCGCCTGGGAGCAAATTATCGTGCGAAGCGAACCACTATCGGTACGTAAGAGTGGGCAATTATATAGTTTACTACAAAGGTTTCATAGTTATTAGGTTCATTTATTTTTTATTCAAAAAATTACCCTCTTTGATGTTACAATCCATCATAATTAAACCCAAAGATCAAGTAATTAAAAAATAAACAAACACTCAATAACACATATATGATCATTAACAATATCATATAGCCACATGCAAACCTTTTGATAAATCCTATTAATAATCTATGTGAATTTTAATGTATCCATTGGTTTTCGAGCTCATTGTGCCCAATGGTCCACAGACGCCAAATAGCTTGGCCGCGTAAGTTTTAATTAATTAGATACCACATTGCACATAACCAATTAATTAATATTTAATTAGGGTCTTCCCTAATTTCAGATTTATCTTAAAAACCATGTAGTAATTATTAACACAAAACATTCCATGACAAAACATGCAAGATTTTGTCATGGATCCCATATTGCACTTATAATCATGTAGTCACATATTATCAAGCCAATATATTAGTACGCATACAATTAATGACCTCTCTTAGGTACTCATTAATTAAACACTTAAAATTTTCATGCAATCCTAGGGTTTCTACAAGATTTTACAAAAAACTAAAACCCTAAAAATAAAAAAATGGGTGTCGACCCAAATTAAAAAAAAAAATTAGGGTTTGTAAAATAAAACCCTAGAATAATCATGATTGCATGTATCTATTCAACAAGATTTAATTTTAAGGTTTTTAGTAATTAATTACATGTATTAAACGAGGCTCTTGATTCCACTGTTGGAATATTAGAATCATAAATCTATAAACTAATAACCAATAAACATCAAAGCATACACGCAGCGGAATAAACAAGATCATCATACAAGTAATTAATTAACTAAATTTAAATAGATGCGTACCTTTTGATTCCTAGCAAGAACAAGGAATCGGATCTACAAGAACAATATTAACCCTAATTGGGGTTTAAAGGAAATCGACCTATGTATGGATCGAATGGGAAAATTCAACAAGCTAAAGCAAGCTTGTACTCCGTTCTTGTACACACGTAATACTAACATTTCAATGGAAAAAGCTAGGTTCTTGATCACGAAACAAACCAAACACTTTAATCTACAAACTTGGATCGACAAACCCTTGGGATAGGGTTGTACGATCGGATATACAAAAGAGGAGAAGAGGGAGAGAAGTTTGGCTTGCCAAGGATTCAAGATTAGGGATTTATGAATACAAGGGTTTGTATTTATAGACCCTTAAATCTTTCTCTCCAAGTTAGGGTTGGATTAGTTTCCTAATCCCCTATGGCCGGCCCTCTCTACAAGCCCAAGGGATTTCTAGAATCTTCTTGGCTTGTATTTTCATCCCTTAGTCCTTGTAGTTAATATTTAACGACCGTTAACCAAACCCCGTTAAATACTAACGACCGTTAAGTGTTTATTTCTTGAAATGAGTAATTAAATATATTTAATTATTCAAACCATTGAGACTCTTATGTATTGTGTGCAATCCCGAAGTCTCGGGTTCGAAACCGGTCATACAAATATTAATTCATATCCATTAACTCTAACAGCAAGTTCGTATATTAAATATAGAAAACTTCATATATGCTAAAGAATTTTGTGTAAACCGGCCGGATACATACTTTTAACTAAATCTCAACCATAAATAGTTGTTCTACTGCGCTTTGAAAATTTTCCATAAAGACATAAAACTATTACCAAGCAATACAAACGAGAATAATTCTCCCATGCCCTTCACTTCTTCAATATTGTAAGAACATGTATAATCAATTTGATTCACTAAAATATTTGGGAGAATTGCATATATACCCATTAAAACTCAAAAACTTGCTATTTCTCCAAAATACAAGTTTTCAATACATGATGTACAATGCATGTTAAGCATGTTTTGGCTATATATGCAAATATGCAAGTTTTAGTTGGTATATATCCAATTGACCCAAAATATTTTATCTAAACTGACAATAGTCAATAATCGCGGAACACTACAAGAAATCACAGAACGGGTGACGATGATTATGCCGGCGACATTATGTCGTCGGCATCAACCACTAAACGACAAAAAAAAGGCTTGACCGAGCCAAGGGTGAGTTGAATTTTTAGCTTCGTACAATACCGACGACATGTTGACGGTATAATATTGAAAATGTTTGACTTTCTAAAACCTGGTGAAAACTTGGGCGGGAGTTTGACCCGCCAATATTATTTCGACGACATGTCATCGGCACAATATAAACCCAAAAATAATTGCGAGTAGCGTATGATTAGCGATTGATTAAGATTTATTTTGTCGTTACTGTTATTTTACCGACGACACGTCACCGGTATAAATTTAGGTCAAAATTTTGACTTTTCCTGCGTGTGAATAATAGCGAATAATTGGGCGGGGTTTTTTCCCGCCTTTATTATGCCGACGACATGTCGACGGGATTATATTCCCAAGCATATTATATACACTCTTATCCTCAAAATGCCTCAACCTCACAACCTCTTGTCTTCACACCAATCTAAGGTTATCTTATCCTCAAAACCACTCAACCTCACAACATCTTATCTTCACACCAATTTCAAAACCTGAGATGCAGCGATATAATCCTTTTATGTGTAATTGTGGAGCAGGAAATATAAAAAAAAGAACATCACATCAACTAGATACATTTGGATGGGAATATTATGCATTTCCTCTTTCGAAGGTGAACAATAATTATACATTTCTTATTTATGTAAATATACAAACAATCATATAATTACATTATTTATGTGACAGCCAAGAGAAAAAGGTCATGGATGTGGATATTTTATGTGGAAGAGTGAATTTGATGAGCAGTTATGAGTAACCTCTTCTGCTTCAACATCTCACGGTTCTGGATCTGCACCAACAGGGTGCTCAAACTGTAATGAAAAAGATCTTAGGATAAACATGCTGGAGGCACAAAAGTAGGTTCTAGTGACAAGAGTAAGAATGCTGGAGGCAAGACTTGAAATGGCAACGAATCACGTCGACCCTGACCACGCATGTCAGTCGGCTGCAATACTCCGTGAGCTGTTAGGTGACATGGACAATCTTCATATGTAATGTTGTTTGTGTTGATGTTGTTGTTGTGTTGTTGTTGTTGTTGTTGTTGTTGTTGTTGTTGTTGTTGTTGTTGTTTGTGTTGTTGTTGTTTGTGTTGTTGTTGTTGTTTAATAAAATGTTGTTGTTATTGCAACCATGACCATTTTGGATAAAAGAAGCTGGTTAACAGCAGCCCACAAGGGCCGTTTGGTTTATGCTGTCCAAACAGGGCCGTTTGGTTTATGCTGTTTGGGATTGGTTATTTCTGCACCAAAAGGGTGTTTGGGTTTATGAGCTTATTTGAAGGAACAATATCACAATTAACAAACACGAAGGCAAATATTTTATTTAAAACACGCAAGAGTTCTCAACCACATGTATTTCATATAGACTCAAACGAAACAACTTGACAAGCAAACGAAACAGATCAAACGAAACAACTCAATGAGTTGGTGCTGAAAGGGATGGAGGGATGAGTGATACATATACAGATGTTATTGAGTGATAAGATAAGATAAGGAGACAGGATGAGATTTTTTTGTAAGAGAATGTATATGAAAGGATAAGTTTTATTATCCATTAGTGTATTGCGTATACCTCGTATACAACTGATGAACTCAAATAAGTACATTTTATTATCATCATTTATCATATTTATTTGACTTGTTTTATTATATTATCTGTGTGAATTGATACGTTAATGTTTACTTTTGTAATTCTCAGGTAAAAACAAGTATTATGTGAAACTTGGCGATTTTGGACTAATTATGGAGCAAAACAAGCAAGAAGTTAAGAGTCTACTGAAATTTACAAGATCAAGACCATTCTGCTCCAGATACGCCGCATCCTACTTATTATATACGGCGCATCACTATCAAGATTTCACAAGTTATAATCCAAGACGGCAAAGGACATGCGCCGCATACAAGAATGGAGTTACGCCGCATCTTCTGGCGGTATACGAATATTCCTGAATATATTAATCTTGGACCCCACGCGAAGTTAAGTCAATGCGCCGCATCTACTTATTCAATGCGCCGCATCTAACCCTCAGACAGAAACTATAAATACCCCAAGGTCAGACGAATTTCGGGAGGCAAATAGACAAAAAAGACCGAAGACAGAAGAAACCCTAAGCCGAATTCAGACGAAGTAGCAGCACAAGACACACCTTGAATGAAGATACAAGAGCTGTAAGAAGGTCCTGCATGTATTCAATTCATTAAGTAGTTTTGTTTTATTGTATTAGTACACTTTAATTCATCAGGATTGATGGGCCGATTCCATGTGACTACGGAAAACCATGGGCACCCCTTAAAATTGCTTTCCCATTAATTAAAGTTTATATGTTGATGTCTTTGGTGACTTTTATTAGTGCATTGATAACCTCTGTGTCTAGCTGAGCATTGCTTGGGTCGCCATGCCCCTTCCTCGCCTATTTGTTTTAGCGTGTCTTTAATAAATAGGATAGTCATAAGTGATCATTAAGGGTTTACTCGCCGATAAGATTAGAGCCAACGAGAAAGGTTTAATCTCGGTGCGTTGCATCGAACTATACACTTCATATAAAACTAGCAATAAAACAAGTGACAAGCTACTTAACTATCAGGACAGGTCTTCTTATTGTCTCAAGTATTTATCTGTGTACGTGTGTGCTAATCGCTGATTCGTGCTTATTAGTTTAGTTTATTATTTAATCATAACCAAACCGTGCCAGTCTCTCAGGCTGAACCCCCTTGCGTTAGATTAGGTTGTATAGCTAGCTTAAGATATTAAAATACTGATTAGAATAACTAGATAATACATTCCACTCTTAGTGATCGACACTCTACTTACCATTATATTCATACTGATCGGGTACACTGCTCGTTAAAGTGTGTGTTATATTGATAAGTCGGCTAAATATAAATTTAAAACTTGAATACTGCTAAAACCACAACGACACACCGTGGATATAAATTAGAGCATAACAAGCACACGCATCAAGTTTTTGGCGCCGATGCCGGGGAGTGAATGGTTATTATCTGTTAATTTGATTAGTATTTTAATTAGGTTTTTCTTTTTAATTTTTATTCTAACCACTAACCCTGTTATATATTAGTTAAATTGCATTCATTGTATTATTTTGCATATTTTCTGTTTTTGTGTGTTTTTATTTTTGTTTCTTTTTGTTTGTTTTATTTTTGTTTTTGTTTTTCTATTTTCTGTATTCTGCTATCGTTGTACTGAGCTAATTCAAACGATACGGCGCATCTATTTTCATAGATACGGCGTATTGCGTTTAATTTTTATAAAATACAACGCGTTTAATAAATTCGATACGACGCATCTTTCCCCAAGATACGGCGTATTCTGTTTTAATAAGAAATTTTTCTAAACCCTAACGCCATACGACGCATCTGTTTTAACAGATACGGCGTATTATCGATTTAAATTAAAAACAGTTTTCGAATTATTAAACAGATACGACGCATCGATCTCTGACGATACGGAGCATCTTCTGAATCAAAAATCTTGTATTTTGAAACGTAACGAAAATACGGCGCATTAACTTTTGTTAATACAACGCATTTAATTTTAATAAATATACGTTGATTTTTGATAATTAAAACTGATACGGCGCATTCTAAAATTCTAAGCAGCGTATCTATTTTCTGAATATTAGTCTGATTAAATTTTAACGATTATAAGATACGGCGTATCCAACTTTTTGGATATGGCGCATCGTCTGCAGATATCAGCAACTTTTATTTTTCTTATTTCCGAACGGAAAATACTCTGACCCTTATACTAGGAAATTTTTACTTTGAAATCTACTTGTCTTTAATTTTCAGGAACAATGTTCGATATTTTCCCCAACTGGTTCGGAAGACCCCATAGAAACCTTACCATGGAAGAGTTTGCACTACAAATCGCTCAAGCAAATGAAGAAGAACATCATGAAGCAAGAAAGTTTATTAATGAATTCAAAGACAGTCATGAGCTATTACTAAAGGAACAAAACAACATGATTAATGGATTGGCAATTGAAGTGCACCAATTGTCAGCGGTGCTCAACAAGATTCTTTTGGTAAAGCACGATTTGAAAGGGATTACAACTAGAGGCGGAAAGTCAACATTTCAAATCGGAGAGACACCCGAGGATGACAGTACAAACAAGATTTCCCCTGAATCTATATCATCTGAGCAAGGGCAACCAAAAGAGACTAATCCAGAACCTGTAATTAGAGAAGAACCTTCTGTTGAACCTAAACGATCAACACTACCTTTCCCACATAGGGTAAGGAAGGAGAAAGAAGATGCCTATCAAAAGAAGTTCTTGGAAAATCTCAAGCAGCTGCAGCTAAGCATACCATTTATGGAAGCCCTAGTGCAAATGCCAAAATACGCTAAATATCTGAAGAACTTACTTACAAACAAGTCCAAACTTGAAGAGGCTTGCACTGTAACAATGGGGGAAAGAAGCTCAGCAGCATTGCTCAACAAACTTCCATCTAAGGAAAAAGATCCAGGGAGTTTCACTATTCCTTGTCAAATTAAAAATTTACATATTAGTAATGCTTTAGCCGACCTTGGAGCTAGTATAAGTCTTATGCCCTCATCTATGTATGAAAAATTAGGCTTGGGTGAACCAAAACCTACTAGAATGTGCTTAGAGCTAGCTGATAGATCCATACAATACCCATTAGGAATAGCTGAAAATATATTAATAAAAGTTGATAAATTTGAATTACCTATTGACTTTGTTATCCTCGATATGCCCGAAAATTCTAGAACTCCTATAATATTAGGACGACCATTTTTAGCCACTGCTAGGGCCATGATTGATGTTTTTAATAAAAAGATAACTCTTACCATAGGAAAAGATGAGGTTGAATTTAATATGGAACAATCTATGAGTAAAACTAATTCTGAAGACGATGAATGCTATAATATCGATGTTTCTGATGACACGATTAATCAATTTACTCAGAAATTGTTAAATAGTAATTTGCTTGATTCTTTTCTGCTGAAAAATTTAGAAAACACAATTGCTATAGAAGATCAAGTAAATGAAAATAATATTGAAAATTATTTCGCTGTTGATTCCGCTGTTTGTAACGCCATACGGCGCATCGGAAATATCGATGCGGCGCATTTATCTGATGACAGCAACGAAATAATTAAAGAACAAGTTTATTCCGCTAGTGCTAATGAAACTGATAATGTTAAACCTGTGCTTAAGGATCTCCCTTCTACTTTGGAATATGCCTATTTAAATGGGAACACTAATTCGCCCGTTATTATTGCATCTGATTTAACGCCAAAAGAAAAAGAATCCCTTTTGCAGGTACTATATAAATGAAGAGGAGCATTAGCGTGGAGTATGTCTGATATTAAGGGAATTAGCCCGTCATTCTGTACACATAAAATCCTCATGGAAGATGAATTCAAACCAACCATCCAACCCCAAAGGAGTTTGAATCCAAAAGTCCAGGACGTGGTGAAAAATAAAATTGTGAAATTACTTGACTCCGGACTTATCTACCCTATTTCCGACAGCTCGTGGGTCAGTCCTATTCACGTTGTACCAAAAAAAGGAGGAATGACGGTAGTACTCAATGACGAAAATGAGCTAATCCCTTCAAGAACTGTTACTGGATGGAGAATTTGCATCGACTACCGCAAACTCAATGACGCTACGCGAAAAGATCACTTCCCTCTTCCATTTATTGATCAAATGTTAGAAAGACTATCAAGACATGATTATTATTGTTTTTTAGATGGTTTTTCAGGTTTCTTCCAAATACCCATTGCCCCCGAGGATCAAGAGAAGACGACTTTCACCTGCCCTTATGGAACCTTCGCCTATAGGAGAATGTCGTTCGGACTATGCAACGCCCCCGCTACTTTCCAACGTTGTATGACGGCTATCTTCCATGATATGGTAGAAGACTTTATGGAAGTCTTCATGGACGACTTCTCGGTGTTCGGTAACTCATTTAGTGATTGTCTCTTTAAACTTGATAAAATGCTTGCTAGGTGTGAAGAAACTAACCTTGTTCTTAATTGGGAAAAATGTCATTTTATGGTTAGAGAAGGAATTGTGTTAGGACATAAGATTTCTGAGAAAGGTATAGAAGTCGACAAAGCTAAAATTGATGTAATTGCCAAACTACCTTACCCCACTAATGTAAAAGGTGTTAGAAGTTTTTTAGGGTATGCTGGATTTTATCGTAGGTTCATAAAGAATTTTTCAATGATATCTAGGCCTATGACCCAATTATTGCTAAAAGATGCGAAGTTTGATTTTTCTGAAGATTGCAAAAAGGCATTTAATATACTTAAAGAAAAACTAACTTCTGCACCTATTATAATTTCGCCGGATTGGAATCTGCCTTTTGAACTAATGTGTGATGCTAGTGATTATGTTGTTGGAGCTGTACTTGGCCAAAAGATAGAAAAGAAATTTAAGCCAATTTATTATGCTAGCAAAACATTAAATAATGCCCAGGAACATGACACCACCACGGAAAAAGAACTTTTAGCAGTAGTTTTTGCATTCGATAAATTTAGGTCATATCTTATATTGTCAAAAACTATGGTTTACACTGACCATTCTGCTTTGAAGTATTTGTTCAATAAACAGGATGCCAAACCAAGGCTTATTAGGTGGGTTTTATTGCTCCAAGGATTCGATATTGAAATTAAAGATAAAAAGGGTGCCGAGAATCTAGCTGCTGACCACTTATCTAGACTTGAAAACCCTGATATGGAGGTGCTTGATGAAAGGGAAATCGCTGATGACTTTCCTAATGAACACCTTATGATGGTAAGAATTAAGAGCAATAATAATGGACCATGGTATGCCGACTATATAAACTTTATTGTTGCAAACGAAATTCCAAAAGGGCTAACATCCGACGAGAAAAGAAGATTTCTAAATCGCGCTAGTGAGTATATTTGGGATGAACCTTATGCCTTTAAATTATGTCCTGACAATATTATACGAAGATGCGTAGATGGAGATGATGTCCCAGCAATATTAGCACATTGCCATTCAGGGCCGACGGGGGGACATCACGGTGCAGTTATTACAAGAAGCAAAATCCTTGATGCAGGATTTTATTGGCCCACTATGTTGGATGATGCAAAAGATTATATAAAAGGATGTGATGCGTGTCAACGATCCGGAAATATAACATCAAGAAACGAAATGCCGCAAAATTATATCCATGTATGTGAAGTTTTCGACATATGGGGATTGGACTTCATGGGACCGTTTCCTGAATCTAAAGGTAATAAGTTTATTTTGGTTGCTGTTGATTACGTATCAAAATGGGTCGAAGCGCAAGCATTACCAACAAACGACAGCAAGGTAGTACTTAAATTTTTGCAAAGTTTATTCGCTAGGTTTGGAGTTCCTAAAGCATTGATTAGTGATAGGGGAACACACTTTTGTAATCACCATCTGGGAAGAGCCTTGCAAAAATATGGAGTGTATCATAGGGTTTCCACTGCATACCATCCTCAATCCAATGGGCAAACTGAAGTAACCAATAGGGCTATAAAGCGAATTCTTGAAAAAACAACTGGATATAATCCGAAAGGATGGTCTGACAAGTTAAATGATGCTTTATGGGCATTTCGTACAGCCTATAAGACACCAACCGGATGCACCCCATTTCGTCTTGTATACGGAAAAGCATGCCACCTACCGGTCGAAATAGAACAAAGTGCATATTGGGCTTTGACGAAATGTAACATGGATATGGAAGCTGCAACGAAGAACCGTTTCATGGAACTTAATGAACTCTACGAACTAAGAGATGAGGCCTACAAAAATACTAAGATCTACAAAGAAAGAACTAAAAGATGGCATGACTCGAGGTTACATGGGGATAAAACATTTACTATTGGAGAGAAAGTGCTGCTATTTAATTCCCAATTAAAGATGTATCCTGGTAAACTTAAATCAAGATGGACGGGTCCGTTCGTTGTCAAGAAAGTGTATCCATATGGAACTATTGAAATATGCGATAAAAATGGTTATATATTCAAGGTAAACGGGCAACGAGTCAAGAAATACTTTGATAATAAAATTGAGGATACTGAGAACGAGGTGGTGGAGTTTGAACCTGAAGTATTGGAATAAAGAGCTGAACGTGAGTCTAACTTGAAGACTCTGGAATAAAGACAAGTGCTGACCGGGAGACAACCCGAAATTTTTTTTAATATTCTGTTCTGTGTCGAGTCAGTCAGGCCCGCAGAAGATACGGCGCATCTGAATCCTAAGATGCGACGCATCGCCTGCACTGGTCATATCATATTTAATTTTCTGCATTTTTATTTTTGACTTTAAAAATTTCTGTCAGTTTATTTTAATGCGGCGCATCCCTGGTTAAGGATGCGACGCATCTTCTATTCTGATTCGTATTTATTCCAGGCTCGATACGGCGTATCTTCTTCCATAAGATACGGCGTATCGACTGACCTGATGATTTTCATTTTAATTTTTCAGTTTTATTTTTGCTAACTACTAATGTATTATGCAAGTTTGAACCTTCTTAACTTAGGTGTGTTTAAGTCTTGAATGGTATTATAGATTCCTGCATTTCCTGTGGATACATCAATTATGAAGCTTAAACGTTCTCATCCACAAGAAAGATGATTTTTGCTCTTATACAAATAATGGAGGATCATACCGAGCAAATCTCAAGGGAGTTTTTCTGTTCTAATTCTTTTATTTTCCAGTTTTTAATCTTTGATACAAACAACGAGGACGTTGTTTAACTTAAGTGGGGGGATTGGAGAATTAGAACACTTACTTGTCCTAAACTTTTTCAAAATATGCTTAAAATGTGCTTAATATATCAAAATTTAAAATTTTTAGCATGTTTTTGTTTAAGTCTAAATTACATAGCTGCACACATAACATTATTTTCAAAAATTGTGAACTTTTCAAAATTCACAAATCTATGAGTGTGCCGGTGACTTGTAAACTTTAGAACTTGGCTTGTATACTATTCGAGACCACCATAATAAGTATTATCTACATAATTGGAATGACTTGTCTAAATTGGTAAATTTCTAGGATTACACCCAAATAGCCTTTATATGTTATGTGATATTAACTAACTACACTGGTTAGTTAACCCCCGTATAAACCCTTTTGTTACTCTCACTTTTAGAGTAAGATACCCCTAGAAAAACACTCAGAGCCATTCCTTTCGTTTCTTACACCTTTGTTATAATGTTTCATTACACCCTTACACCTTAGCCTACCCTGTAGATTAAAATCCGTGGTTGGTTAATTGCTTTAGGCAAAGTGTGTTTCCTTACGTTACCTGTGTTCGCGTGCGTAATTCATTATCTTTGGTTAGGTCGGGAAATTGCACAATGCAATTGGAGTGAAAGTAAATATTGTATATGTTTGAGTTTATTTTTCGTGTGTTTACTACTTTCGCTATTACAGTTATTTCTGAAAGTATGAAAAGTATGAAAAAAATTATCCGGAAAGAAAGTGATAGAAAAGTTGTGAAATTTTACACATCTATGTTTCAACTTAAAAAAAATTAAAAAAAAAAAAAATCGAAAAAATAGAAAAGAAAAAGAAAAAAAGGAAAAGTTGGAAGTTTGTTTTAACCAACTTATGTAAAGTTTTGTATTAAGTGGTCGATATCACCACTATTTGTTATATATTATATTTATGGATTGAATGGGAGTTGGACGTTATGGGAACGCCAACTAAGGTTATTCTTTGATTGAGATCTTGTTGAGTATAATTCGTGTCTACCTAAAGCATGTGTTTCAAGTGTTAAAGCGTGAGTTATTCAATGATATGAGTCTTATTCCTGGGATGGTTGGGATAGCAATTTACCACACTTAGGATTTTAATTTATCTGTTTTGTTTATTTTTCATTTTACACCAATTTGTATCCCAAATATTATCCGTACCCTATATTATTCTTTATCCAAACCTTTGATTTATTGAGATTAGGGATTTGAGCAATCTTAAGTATCGTAGTCGTGGATTCGGCTATGTATTTATGATTTTGTCGCCCTTTTTGATATAATATTATTGGTAAAGATTACTTGGTCCTATCTTTAGCCTATTTGAGTTAAGGATTTGAGCAATTGCAAGTATCATGTTCGTGGATTCGATCATGTATTTGTGATTTTGTCGCCTTTTCTGGAATTTGAGATCGATAGAGATTAAGAAGAATTATTAACCCTTAACCTACAAACCCCTTTTACCGCTTTAGACTTGTTATTCCTTAGCTTTAGTGGAGGAGATGCGCATACTTGCCAAGCTTATGATAGAATATTCGTCACGACTGGACAGTTAAACGATTAGATTTGCTTTTATCAATATATTTTATTTTACTTCTAATTCGTTAAGTGTTTGGTTGTGAGATTATGACAAAATGAATACATGCTTAAATATAAAAATAAATCCTAACATCTTTTAGGATACATTTTCATAAGATTGATTCTAAGGTTTACTTGGGGACAAGTAAAGTTCAAGTGGGGGGATATTTGATGAACTCAAATAAGTACATTTTATTATCATCATTTATCCTATTTATTTGACTTGTTTTATTATATTATCTGTGAAAATTGATACGTTAATGTTTACTTTTGTAATTCTCAGGTAAAAACAAGTATTATGTGAAACTTGGCAATTTTGGACTAATTATGGAGCAAAACAAGCAAGAAGTTAAGAGTCTACTGAAATGTACAAGATTAAGACCATTCTGCTCTAGATACGCCGCATCCTACTTATTATATATGGCGCATCACTATCAAGATTTCACAAGTTATAATCCAAGACGGTAAAGGACATGCGCCGCATACAAGAATTGAGTTACGCCGCATCTTCTGGCGGTATACGAATATTCCTGAATATATTAATCTTGGACCCCACGCGAAGTTAAGTCAATGCGCCGCATCTACTTATTCAATGCGCCGCATCTAACCCTCAGACATAAACTATAAATACCCCAAGGTCAGACGAATTTCGGGAGGCAAATAGACAAAAAAGACCAAAGACAGAAGAAACCCTAAGCCGAATTCAGACGAAGTAGCAGCACAAGACACACCTTGAACGAAGATACAAGAGCTGTAAGAAGGTCCTGCATGTATTCAATTCATTAAGTAGTTTTGTTTTATTGTATTAGTACACTTTAATTCATCAGGATTGATGGGCCGATTCCATGTGACTACGGAAAACCATGGTCACCCCTTAAAATTGATTTCCCATTAATTAAAGTTTATATGTTGATGTCTTTGGTGACTTTTATTAGTGCATTGATAACCTCTGTGTCTAGCTGAGCATTGCTTGGGTCGCCATGCCCCTTCCTCGCCTATTTGTTTTAGCGTGTCTTTAATAAATAGGATAGTCATAAGTGATCATTAAGGGTTTACTCGCCGATAAGATTAGAGCCAACGAGAAAGGTTTAATCTTGGTGCGTTGCATCAAACTATACACTTCATATAAAACTAGCAATAAAACAAGTGACAAGCTACTTAACTATCAGGACAGGTCTTCTTATTGTCTCAAGTATTTATCTGTGTACGTGTGTGCTAATCGCTGATTCGTGCTTATTAGTTTAGTTTATTATTTAATCATAACCAAACCGTGCCAGTCTCTCAGACTGAACCCCCTTGCGTTAGATTAGGTTGTATAGCTAACTTAAGATATTAAAATACTGATTAAAATAACTAGATAATACGTTCCACTCTTAGTGATCGACACTCTACTTACCATTATATTCATACTGATCGGGTACACTGCTCGTTAAAGTGTGTGTTATATTGAAAAGTCGGCTAAATATAAATTTAAAACTTGAATACTGCTAAAACCACAACGACACACCGTGGATATAAATTAGAGCGTAACAAGCACACGCATCAACAACCATATCATCTCAAATCATTCGTTTAACATATCGTGTAGAACAATACCATCTCGGCTCATTCAATTAACATCTCGTGTAGAAGCATATCAAACGAAACAACTCGAAAAGCTAAAGAAACAACTCGGCAAGCAAATGAAACAACTCGACAAGCAAATGAAACAGCTGCTTTACGCCTGGTGAGATATTGTGGTTAACACTTGGCCCATAGTTAAGAATTGCATCTTTCAAACTAGAATCATCTCGGATCATTCGTTTAACATCTCATGAATTGTTATGGCATAGTACACATTCATAAGAAGGTGAGGGCCTCATACTTATCTCAATGTTGAAAGCAACCCTAGAACCAATCACATGGACTTTGAATGTATTTGTCGACTACAACTTTCAAGAAATTGTAGCAGGTAATACTCTCTCGTCCCAAAATTATTATCCCCTTTTTACTTTTTTGGTATTTACTTTTCAACTTTAACCTCAAGTATATATTAAATAAAATTACTTAAATTAATATTTTTTTTTTAATTTTATAAAAGTATTTAATTTTAAATCAAATTATTTAATTTTAAATTTAAGTATTTAATTTTAAATATAAAGTTTTTAATTTTAATTATATATTAAATAAAAGTATTTATAAGAAATAAATTTTTTACTATATCCAATTCATACCGACTAGAACAAGATAAGCTGGGACTTTGTTGTTGAGCACGAGTTCTATAATTGCTCGGATCATTCCTTTAACATCTCGTGTAGAACCATATCATCTCGGATCATTCGTTTAACATCTCGTGTAGAACCATATCATCTCGGATCATTCGTTTAACATCTCGTGTAGAACCATATCATCTCGGATCATTCGTTTAACATCTCATGTAGAACCATACCATCTCGGCTCATTCGTTTAACATCTCGTGTAGAACCATATCATCTCGGATCATTCGTTTAACATCTCGTGTAGAACCATACCATCTCGGCTCATTCGTTTAACATCTCGTGTACAACCATATAATATCGGATTATTCGTTAAACATCTCGGCTCATTTCGTACAGACTCAAACGAAACAACTTGACAAGCAAACGAAACAACTCGGCTCATTCGTTAAACGAAACAGGCGAGTTAATAAACTGCTTTACGCCTGGTGAGACATTGTGGTTAACACTTGGCCCATAGTTAGGAATTGCATCTTTCAAACTAGAATCATCTCGGATCATTCGTTTAACATCTCGTGAATTGTTATGGCATAGTACACATTCATAAGAAGGTGAGGGCCTCATACTTATCTCAATGTTGAAAGCAACCCTAGAACCAATCACATGGACTTTGAATGTATTTGTCGACTACCACTTTCAAGAAATTGTAGCAGGTAATACTCTCTCGTCCCAAAATTATTATCCCCTTTTTACTTTTTCGGTATTTACTTTTCAACTTTAACCTCAAGTATATATTAAATAAAAGTACTTAAATTAATATATATATTTTTTAATTTTATAAAAGTATTTAATTTTAAATCAAATTATTTAATTTTAAATCAAAGTATTTAATTTTAAATATAAAGTTTTTAATTTTAATTATATATTAAATAAAAGTATTTATAAGAAATAAATTTTTTACTATATCCAATTCATACCGACTAGAACAAGATAAGCTGGGACTTTGTTGTTGAGCACGAGTTCTATAATTGCTCGGATCATTCCTTTAACATCTCGTGTAGAACCATATCATCTCGGATCATTCGTTTAACATCTCGTGTAGAACCATATCATCTCGGATCATTCGTTTAACATCTCGTGTAGAACCATATCATCTCGGATCATTCGTTTAACATCTCATGTAGAACCATACCATCTCGGCTCATTCGTTTAACATCTCGTGGAGAACCATATCATCTCGGATCATTCGTTTAACATCTCGTGTAGAACCATACCATCTCGGCTCATTCGTTTAACATCTCGTGTACAACCATATCATCTCGGATCATTCGTTTAACATCTCGGCTCATTTCGTACAGACTCAAACGAAACAACTTGACAAGCAAACGAAACAACTCGGCTCATTCGTTAAACGAAACAGGCGAGTTAATAAACTGCTTTACGCCTGGTGAGACATTGTGGTTAACACTTGGCCCATAGTTAGGAATTGCATCTTTCAAACTAGAATCATCTCGGATCATTCGTTTAACATCTCGTGAATTGTTATGGCATAGTACACATTCATAAGAAGGTGAAGGCCTCATACTTATCTCAATGTTGAAAGCAACCCTAGAACCAATCACATGGACTTTGAATGTATTTGTCGACTACAACTTTCAAGAAATTGTAGCAGGTAATACTCTCTCGTCCTAAAATTATTATCCCATTTTTACTTTTTTGGTATTTACTTTTCAACTTTAACCTTAAGTATATATTAAATAAAAGTACTTAAATTAAATATATTTTTTAATTTTAAATCAAAGTATTTAATTTTAAATCAAAGTATTTAATTTTAAATATAAAGTTTTTAATTTTAATTATATATTAAATAAAAGTATTTATAAGAAATAAATTTTTTACTATATCCAATTCATACCGACTAGAACAAGATAAGCTGGAACTTTGTTGTTGAGCACGAGTTCCATAATTGCTCGGATCATTCGTTTAACATCTCGTGTAGAACCATATCATCTCGGATCATTCGTTTAACATCTCGTGTACAACCATATCATCTCGGATCATTCGTTTAACATCTCGTGTAGAACCATATCATCTCGGATCATTCGTTTAACATCTCGTGTAGAACCATACCATCTCGGCTCATTCGTTTAACATCTCGTGTAGAACCATATCATCTCGGATCATTCGTTTAACATCTCGTGTAGAACCATATCATCTCGGCTCATTCGTTTAACATCTCGTGTACAACCATATCATCTCGGATCATTCGTTAAACATCTCGGCTCATTTCGTACAGACTCAAACGAAACAACTTGACAAGCAAATGAAACAACTCGGCTCATTCGTTAAACGAAACAGGCGAGTTAATAAACTGCTTTACGCCTGGTGAGACATTGTGGTTAACACTTGGCCCATAGTTAGGAATTGCATCTTTCAAACTAGAATCATCTCGGATCATTCGTTTAACATCTCGTGAATTGTTATGGCATAGTACACATTCATAAGAAGGTGAGGGCCTCATACTTATCTCAATGTTGAAAGCAACCCTAGAACCAATCACATGGACTTTGAATGTATTTGTCGACTACAACTTTCAAGAAATTGTAGCAGGTAATACTCTCTCGTCCTAAAATTATTATCCCCTTTTTACTTTTTCGGTATTTACTTTTCAACTTTAACCTTAAGTATATATTAAATAAAAGTACTTAAATTAAATATATTTTTTAATTTTATAAAAGTATTTAATTTTAAATCAAAGTATTTAATTTTAAATCAAAGTATTTAATTTTAAATATGAAGTTTTTAATTTTAATTATATATTAAATAAAAGTATTTATAAGAAATAAATTTTTTACTATATCCAATTCATACCGACTAGAACAAGATAAGCTGGGACTTTGTTGTTGAGCACGAGTTCCATAATTGCTCGGATCATTCGTTTAACATCTCGTGTAAACCATATCATCTCGATCATTCGTTTAACATCTCGTGTACAACCATATCATATCGGATCATTCGTTTAACATCTCGTGTAGAACCATATCATCTCGGATCATTCGTTTAACATCTCGTGTAGAACCATATCATCTCGGATCATTCGTTTAACATCTCGTGTAGAACCATACCATCTCGGCTCATTCGTTTAACATCTCGTGTACAACCATATCATCTCGGCTCATTCGTTTAACATCTCGTGTACAACCATATCATCTCGGCTCATTCGTTTAACATCTCGTGTACAACCATATCATCTCGGATCATTCGTTTAACATCTCGGCTCATTTCGTACAGACTCAAACGAAACAACTTGACAAGCAAAAGAAACAACTCGGCTCATTCGTTAAACGAAACAGGCGAGTTAATAAACTGCTTTACGCCTGGTGAGACATTGTGGTTAACACTTGGCCCATAGTTAGGAATTGCATCTTTCAAACTAGAATCATCTCGGATCATTCGTTTAACATCTCGTGAATTGTTATGGCATAGTACACATTCATAAGAAGGTGAAGGCCTCATACTTATCTCAATGTTGAAAGCAACCCTAGAACCAATCACATGGACTTTGAATGTATTTGTCGACTACAACTTTCAAGAAATTGTAGCAGGTAATACTCTCTCGTCCTAAAATTATTATCCTCTTTTTACTTTTTCGGTATTTACTTTTCAACTTTAACCTTAAGTATATATTAAATAAAAGTACTTAAATTAAATATATATTTTTTAATTTTATAAAAGTATTTAATTTTAAATCAAAGTATTTAATTTTAAATATAAAGTTTTTAATTTTAATTATATATTAAATAAAAGTATTTATAAGAAATAAATTTTTTACTATATCCAATTCATACCGACGACGTGTCGTCGGTATTTATGTGTTAAAACCGCCCAAATATTTCATTTATCCCGCCAAATCACAAGACGACAAAGTTTTTCTACTCTTCCCGACGACATGTCGTCGGGATAATTAAAACATAAACAAAAAGTAGATCTGGTCAACACTTAGACGCATTCGCTAACTTTTTCTCCCCCATCTCAATTATTGCTCCTCGCCGGCGATTATTGCTCCACCACAGTCTCCTACACCACCACTGCCACCATTGCAAACCACCACTTCTCCTCCTCCTCTTCTCTTGTTTAATTCTCTCCTCAACTCCCCTTGTCTTGTTTAATTCTTCCTCTTCTTCCCCACTTTTTCTTCCATACGAACAAGTATTTTTAATTTTTGTTATTTTTTTGATTTTTATTAATCTATGTAATGTAAATGTTAAATTATGTTGCATTTGTTAATTTTTTGTTGTTGTTTTCTGTCTTTTTTTTTTTTTTTTTTTTTTTTTTTTTTTTTTTTTTTTTTTTCATACTACCGAAACATTAGCAAAAGCCGAGAGTGAGAGCCGAGACAGCGGAGACATTGGTAATGTAGTCTATTTTTATTTTTTTTTAAACTTTTGGTATCCCGACGACATGTCTCCGTTAACAGTTTTACCTCTTTAATTTGAAGCAACCTGCCTATATATTAATGTGCTCTCTTTTTATATAGCCCGAGCCTGAGACCACAGCCCGAGACCACGTACAGCCCGACAAACCACAGCCCAAGAGCGAGACAGTATATTGTTTATATATCAGTACTGTTTTTTTTTCATTTTTATGCTTTGCGGATTAAGTGTAATTTGATAGTTTGCGGATATATTTTGGACTAACTTGTGCAGACACTTTAATACTATTTTTTATATGTTAAATACATATCTATATAAATTTGCGATATTCTATATATGTAGAGATATATGGTATATATGTATATTCCTTTCCCCCACATAGTTGCAAACTCTTATATCGTAGTTATGGTTATCGAAAAGAAGTGTGATTGTTTTGTTGGAGGTTGATGCTTTTAGCTGTTTACGTTTGTTGATCCAATACATTCTTTAGGTCCTTGTGTTGTCTTCAAGGTCAAGACATTCTTTAGGTCCTTGTGTTGTCCTTGTGATGCTATTGCTAGCATATTGCTTACGTAATGAAAGAGATCACTAAATTAGTAAATACGTTAGATTAGAAATGTAGACTCGTGAATGCTGTTAGTTAAGTATTTGTTGTTTAGACTGAAATTGTACGGATATATTATAATTTTGGAGTATATGTATCAATAATCTGTTTATGATATATGAATACTGTGTCTGCTTGTTATGAAGTTGATTTATATATGTTAGTGAACTATTTGTTATTGATTGTATATATCGAGCATCGAAAATCTATTACATGTTGAGTTTGTGATTATATTCTATTAATTGTTTTAGGATTTTAGTGATTAATTTTGGAAAGTCCCCGTCCGAAGTTAATCATCCTATAGAAAACCCGTCTGGAATTAATTTATTAGAAATTAATTTCGGAAAGTCCCCTGTTTGGGACTGCTTTTTGAATGTTTTGTCTCATTTAGGATATGGATGCGTATATCTGATTTACTATTTGAGATGATTTTGACAGTGTTTCTCCTTTACTCCTACGAATATGTCCTTAATGCACATATTTGGGGAGTTGAGGGGAAATGCTGCCGAAATTTTCTTAGATAGTAAATCAGTTATACGCATTCATATATGAGACGAATCATTCAAAGAGTGGGTTAGGATTGCCTTCCATAGTTGCGCTAGGTGAACAAAATAACTCGTAATCATTAATTAAGTACATATAATAACCGATTGCATCATAAAAATGCAGTTATGATAATTGATAAGAGTTGGACCAGTTTAGAGAATCGTGGTTCAAAAGAATTTCTTGATGGTCTTGCCGCCTTCCTCGATCATTGCAAACCGTTATTGAATAGTTACGGAAACATACTATGTCCATGTCGTCGTTGTCGTAATGTTCCATGGGTATCTCTCGAAGGTCTTAAAAACCACATAGGCCAAAATGGGTGGGACCCAACTTATACACAATGGCGCGATCACGGTGAACCGGATCCTGCGCCGTTAGTACATAACACAACACAACGTGAGATGAGTGACATGGGTGCGTGCCTTAATGATATTCTTGATATTCCTCCGAATAATGATCAAAATGATATTCTTGATATTCCTTCGAATAATGAGCCGACTCATGGAAATATTGACGAGACAAGTAACGAGTCGACTCAAGCGGCGACACCTCCTCTGCGTAATGAGCTTGAAGAGTTACTTGCAAGTTCCAACCAGGCTCTGTACCCGGGTTGTGACTTTATGAAAACATTGGATTTTATGACAAAGTTTACGCATCTCAAAGTCAGCGGTAAATGGAGTGATACTTCATTTAACAAAACGCTAAAATTTCTCCTGGAGGTATTTCCGCCCAGGTTAGGTTAAAATCTCCCACCGTCATACTATCATATAAAGAAGACATTTAAAAAGATCGGGTTAGGGTACGAGTCGATACATGCTTGTGAAAATGATTGCTTTCTATATCGGGGGGATGATGGCAAAGATTTGGAGTATTGTCCTGTCTGTAAAACGAGTAGATGGAAAGACAAGAACACAACGGGGAAGAAAGTTCCTAACAAGGTGTTGCGTTACTTTCCTATCATTCCTAGACTACAACGTTTGTACAAGTCTATTCACACTGCAAAACATATGACTTGGCATGCTACTGGAAAGTCTACGGAAAATGGTAAGATGCAACACCCGGTTGATGGTAAAGCATGGCAGAAGTTTGACAATAAATATTCGGATTTTGCTATAGAACCAAGAAACGTTCGATTAGGGTTGGCTGCTGATGGTTTCAATCCGTTCAACAACCTTAGTCAGACTTACAGCATGTGGCCGGTCATATTAACAACATACAACTTGCCTCCTTGGTTATGCATGAAAGAGACTTCTTTGATGCTGACGTTGTTGATTCCTGGCCCTAAATCACCGGCGAAGGACATTGATGTTTACTTGAAGCCCTTGATTGATGACCTGCAGGAATTATGGAAAAAACCAGATGTCTTGACTATGGACGCTGCTACAGGCACTCAATTCCACATGAGAGCGATGCTTTTATGGACCATCAATGATTTTCCTGCTCGAAGTAGTTTGTCTGGTTGGCAAGGGAAAGGTTACTACGCTTGCCCTACATGCAAAGTAGACACTCCTGCTACGATCCTGGACACACGATTAAGGTGGTTAAACCTTCTAACTTTGTGTGTATGATATGTTGTGTTAAAATGATTAAGTGCGCGGAATTCACTCAACCAAACTTAGAAGGTTGTGTATGTTATGGAAATGGAATTGTTATGTTTGTTAGTTAGCAATGAAACACATAAAGATTATCACTAAACGATTCAATATTATTAAAGATAATAATACGAGTGACCTTGAAATATCACTAGGGTTACAACCTTGAATCTTTTGTTTCTATCACTTGTGATATATTTGTGTTTTTTCTAACAGTTATGCATGTTCTAACTTATGCATGGACTAACTCTTAACACTTCTATATTTTTGACACACACTCTTAATATCACTAGTCTAAGATCTCTTTTATAGTCAAAAGATCTTTACAAATTGCTTAAAGTCTTGACCGACTTACTTGGTTAACTTATCCTATTGAGTGTCAGTACATCAGATACAACATGTATCTATGTATACAACTTGTTAACTAAGCACATGGAGTAAGATATTATCTACCGTATATTGTTGACCAAAATACAATAAATATCTTTTTGATCTTATCATTCCATCAGCAGAGTTGTTCACTATCAGCAGGAACAATCTATCGCTATCAGTTGTACAATCTTCAATAACTATAGCATCTCCTTTCTTAGCAAAGGACACCTTGTCCTGATAATGTAAAGTTTTATCTAAACTTTTACTTATCTTTGCTACCTTAAGACTCTTACTAGTCTTATAACCATATTCCATGATTGGTTCTTGAAACTCAGCTAAGCCTGTATGTGCTAGGTCAACACCTGGAGGTGAAGGAACACCTCTATATGGTGGAGGAACAATTTTGTAACCTGCACCTGAATTAGCTTTATCAATTACCTGAGCTTCCCAAATCTTATTCATTCCTTCTGAGGATTGTGCTAGAGTATCTATAGTTACCTTAACATTTTCTTTTTCAGTTTTGATTTCAGATAACTTTCGACTTTGATCATTAAGTAGTTCATCTCTAAATTCTATTCCTCTTTTTAAAGCATTTAAGTCATCAGTAAACGTAGATTCATTCTTTTTATAATGTAGAATCTGTTTTTCTAGAACTCCTACACACCTCTTGTGATTAGCTAAATTATGAAGGGCATCAATTAACTCTTCTCTAAAAGCATCAAACCTTTTTTTAATGTCTTCATAATTTTTAAGATTAGGACATGAATTAGTACAAGTAGGAATAGTATCTACCTCTGAATCAGAAGAAGCCATTAGAGCAATCTCATCGACAACAAGAGCAGCATTTGGTGGTGCATCCTCTTCAGTAGCCATAGAGCTCCAATCATATCCAATACCATCAATGGCCAGCATAGCCTTTGGCTCTTCCACCAGTACTTCCTTATTCCTTTCTTGTTTATACCAAGTGTTCCTATTATCCTGCTTCCTTGGGCTTCTACATTCTTTAGCAAAATGTCCCAACCTATGACAGTTAAAACATTCCACTTTCTTCTTATCGAACCCAGCAGTATCATTACCATTTATGGTAATTTGCTTTCCAGTTTTCTGCCAAAACTTCTTAGCCCTCATGCTAAGTAAAGCAACTTGCCACTTAATATCCGTCTCTTCCAAATCATCACCATCAACCTGCTCAAGGTCTTCATGATTTAAAGGAGAACCACTAGCTTGACTGGTTATAAAGGCATAAAATGTTGGATCACCAAGTCCAGCAATATCCTTTTGTAAACTAGCAGAAGGACCACCATAAGTAACATTAGAAACACTTTCAACTTCATCTACCTCTTCTGTATGACTAACACTAGGAACTGATAGGAGTGCAGCATTCCCAGAACTAGTACTATAATTTCCACCTCTCTTTAGACTTTGTTCAACAATTTTAAAGTTGTTGTACAAATCATTAAGCTTCATAGTTTCAATTTCTGGCTTGTTCATCCAGACAATAACATGAGTATGGAATTCACTAGGTAGACTTTTCAAGAACTTCATGTTGAGATCTTCCTTCTCAGTCTCAACACCCAACACAGCTAACTGACTAACAAGCTTGTGTAGTCTTGAAAATAGTTTGTCAAGAGACTCATTACTAAAAGCAGTAAAGTTTTCAAATTGGTGCTTTAGTAAAGTCTTCTGTGTCTTTTTGGTAGTTTCATTACCACCAAACCATGCACAAATTTCTTCAAAAAGAGTTTTTGCATCAAGATATTTGTTAAAAGATAGCATTTGCTCACCAGGAATGGTCATAAGCAACAGGTTTCGTGCTTTCTGATCATTTCTCTTCTGTATCTTTTCATCATTGGATACTGGTCCAGTATTCCTTTTTCTTACTGTCTTCCCTTCAACAAGAACATCTGAATAGCCTAAAGTGAAGGAATCACCATACTGAATTATGTCCCAAAGAGCATAATCTTGAACCATGAAATATTGCTCAACTCTCATCCTCCATAACTCAAACTCATTGGGTTTGATCATGGGCAACTTTGCAGCGACATTTGTTTGAACATCTTGTACATCCATTTCTTGTTTCTTCTAAAAACAACAATATCAACTTTAGCTCTGATACCACTTGCTAGGATCCTGGACACACGATTAAGGTGGTTAAACCTTCTAAGTTTGGTTGAGTGAATTCCGCGCACTTAATCATTTTAACACAACATATCATACACATAAAGTTAGAAGGTTTAACCACCTTAATCGTGTGTCCAGGATCCTAGCACATGCAAAGTAGACACTCCGGCTACGCGTGTGATAAGCAAAACAGCTTATGTTGGTCATAGAAGATTCTTAAAAAAAAACATAAATAGAGGAGGGACTATACGACATTCAATGGTGAAACCGATGATAGAAATCCTCCTAGAAAAGATACCAAGGCTGATATCTTGACTCAACTTGCGACATTGCCCACACGTGTGCCAGGGAAACATCCAGATTATGGGGGTGGGAAGATAAAATGTAATCATACAGTCGAGCTGAACTGGACTAAACGGTCTATTTTCTACGATCTTGAATATTGGTATTTTCTTTCTCTACCACACAATTTAGATGTCATGCATATCGAAAAAAATGTGTTGGAGAGTATCTTGAACACCTTGTTAATGAATGACAAATCTAAAGACACCGTTAAGGCAAGACAAGATTTGCAAGCTCTGGGCATTCGACAGGAGTTGTGGCTCGGAAACAAACAAAACGGGAAGTGCTTGAAGCCTCATGTTAAGTACTCCTTCACACCCGATAAAAGAAAACTCTTCTGTCAATACATCAAAACAGTTAAACTACCAGATGGGTTCGGATCCAAGTTCAAGTCAAAAGTGACCAAAGATGATAACAGTATAACGGGAATGAAGTCTCATGACTGCCATATAATGATGCAACGGTTACTTCCTTATGGACTTCAGCAATACTTGGACGCACAGACTTATACACCATTGATCGAGCTTTTTTTTTCTTTAAGCAAATTTGCGCCCGAACTTTGATGGTGAAAGACATGGTGAAAGCTAAAGTCCAGTTGATCAATATTTTGTGCAGTCTCGAGCAAATATATCCTCCTGCTTTTTTTGACATTATGATTCACTTGGTTATGCATTTACCTGAAGAGGCTATTGAAGGCGGGCCTGTTTCATTCCGGTGGATGTATCCATTTGAAAGATACATGAAAAAACTAAAAAACTATGTGCGAAATAAAGCTAAGCCAGAGGGTTCAATAGCGGAGGGTTATGTTACAGAGGAAGCATTAACTTTCTGTTCTCGTTATTTTCGTGGTGTTGGGACAAAATTTAATCATCCCGCTGCATCTCAGGACCGTCCTCGCCCAACAAGTGATTTCTAGGTGTTCCGATCACTATGTACCAAGTCAGGTAAAGAGACATTGATTGGGTTAGGTCTCCAAGAAATGAAGAGAGTGATATGGTATGTACTTCACAACAGTTTTGAGATCGACACGTACATGGACGCGTTCGAGAGGTATGCGTTTATATTTTGAAATTTCTTTTTCCCAAGTTATCTTTTCGATTTATTCTAATATCATGAACATTTTCAGGGAATTTCCTGATAACGACATGCAACAAGAATTTCCGAGCTGGTTTGAGACGAAGGTAAACTTATTGTATGTATTTCCATGTATAAATAACGACTATTACTCATCTCCATCTATTCTTATCTTTTTTCATAGATCCGTAAACTTTACATAGCCGATGACCCAAGCTGTACTCCCGACTTATTCGCTTTGGCTTGTGGACCATCACCGACCCCAATCTCAGTCAACTCTTGCGTAGTCAACGGTGTGAGGTTTGTCGTACACAGCCGCGATATAAAACGCACAACTCAGAACAGCGGAATTTGTTCACCTGGTGAGAAGGAGGGAGAAATGTATTATGGTCAGCTAGAAGAAATTCTGGAGTTCGCGTATTCCCAGTTCAAAGTTGTGTTGTTTCGAGTCAAGTGGTTCGACTTATGCAACAAAAGAGGTAGAGGCCAACGTTTTACCACTAGAAACAACATGACATAAATTTTGGCATGTGGCTATGCGTTCGAAGATCAACCTTACATTCTCGCAACACAAGCAAAACAAGTCTTCTACCTTGAAGATCCTGCCAGACGACCACTCCATTGGAAGGTCGTCCAAGAAGTAAATCACAACACAACCTGGGATGTCATCGTGGTAGAAGACGATGATGATGTGATACATGGCAACAACTAATCCGATCTCGAACTATCTGCTAATTTGAATGATTTGGAACTTGAAACCTTAAATATCGATGGTGAATCAATGTTAGTTGAGGCACCACCACCAATCATTCCTGTTGATGACGATGATGATTTTATTGATGATGAAGATGACAATCCTTATGATTTAGCAGCTTCTGATAATGAAGTCGGAAACAATTCTGATGATGAAGTTGAAGTTGCGACTAATGTTGTTTATGATAGTGATTGTGATTGTGCAGATTGATCTTAAAATGTAACTTGTAAAATGACACATATTTTAATGAAATTGTTATGGATCGTTTAAAAGTGTATATTTATTTTGAATGTGTATGTATTTGAATGTGTGCATGCTTATGTTAATTTGTTCCCAAATTTCTATATGTTATTCAACTTGTACTTTTACAGATGGAAGCAGCAGTTGCGCGCAGTCACGGTGGTGACGGTGCCGGTGACCCACCTTCCCCTTCTCGTCAGATTGAGAGCGGGTGCCGTGATGGAGGTAAGAAGAGAGCGGGTGCCGTGATGGTGGTAAGAATTTCTAGATTATATATATATATATATATATATATATATATATATATATATATATAGTTGGTAGCATTCCACTGGCTTTCCATTTCCAATAAGTCTGGGATAAACTAGAAGACTAACTCCTTCCCCTCCTAGGGCATCAGCAAGGTGTCTATTCTGAGGCTTAGGAGAATGAAGCAGCCCCGGGTGTGAGTGAACTCCCCTCTACTTCCAGGCAATAGGACTAAACCTAAAGTATCTTCTCTTCTCCGGTTCTAGCTTACGTTTGAGTTTCCTCTGACTACAAGGGAATTTCTCAGCTGGAGCAGAAGTGGACAAACAACACCTCCTTTCCTTGCATTAGCGCCCGCTTTTCCACATCCACTTCAGGGAGAGAGCAAGTATAAATCATAGCTTTAGGCTTTCGAGCCTTTTTCCTAGGACAGACCTCTAGACAGGACAGATTCAATTGTGGGTTCCACCCGCTTCCAGTCGAGTTTTATAGATTCCGATAGAGTCACCGCTTGCTTTTGCTTTTGACAAGATGCCCTAGTCCTTTTAGTAAGCGTAAGCATTTCGTAAGCAGAAAAAACTAGATATTAAACTCCCGGTATCAGTTACAATGCTCACTATTACGGATCCCCCGACGACAGCTCCCGCTGAAGCAATTGTTGCTGCGGAGGTAGCTAAATTACCTATCCGCTATAGACGGAAAAGGCATGTTGTGGCGGACTTAAAAAAAGGTACAGAACTGCGAGAACCAGCATCAACCAATCAGATTTTTTTGAATATTTATTTTTATTATTTAATTTAAAAGGGTATAATAGTAAATTACAATTTTTAATTTCTTTTTGAATTTTTTTAATATAAAACCTTTTTTTAGTTCCTAAATTTTAGGATTTTTTTTTTTGGTTTTTGGAAATACATTATGTGCACATGTGTTTTGTAAAAAAAGAAGTTAACAACTAACTATATTATGACAATTGTATTTTTCGTTTATGCATAGGTGTTTTGTATATGCACATGTATCTTTAAGTAATATAACATAAATAAAAATACAAACAACAAAACTTTAACAATAGATTTACGCAATTTCAAATTTTACAAATTGTATTACTCTAGTGATATGATATTTAGTTTTATCACAAACATCCATATGTTTACACTTGTATTCAATTTTATTACAAATATATGAAGCGTGCACATGTGCATAATCCAATGTCTTTAACAGTTGGTTCATCTTTTTGGCGTGCACATGTATTCCTCGTCTGGTTCAAGAACCCATGAAATCTGCACATGTAATAAATGAATTATTTAATCATAAAAATTAACAAAACACATATGCACTATGTATTTCGGACAGGTGCACACAAAACCACATTCTTGACTTCTTTGAGAAATGAGTAAAACCTTAAAACACAAAACACAAGTGCACCCTTAAATCAGAACTAAACACATCCTTATATCATAACTAAAAACATATATGCACTTTCAATACATCCAAACTCCGAAACTGTAAAAACACATACGCACATAGGGCATCAAATTCACCATAAACTGTAAAAACACATATGCACTCTCGTAAACACATATGCACACTCTTTTTATTGATTTTGTATCAGCTATAAAACATATATGCATTTCAAGAACTAGCATTCATCAACAAACTCATAACCAAAGTCATAATACACAAAGGGACAACGTAACTACCTTTAGTCTATGGTCGCCACCGACAATTTTAACGCCAAGGATGTGCTCCTTCTCATCAAGACGTTCCAACCTCTCTGTGCTGGTAGTTGCCGGAAGCCCTGAATTGACATTCACCTCTCTAACACTCCCTATATTAAGATCTCCGAGCATAGTGCACTTGCTCGCAAACGGTTTGTACTTCTATGGTTGATCAAACCTTCTAACTAATGACCAAACCTGAACAATCACACACACTTTTAAAAGCCGAAAAACAATTCTTCACATATCTCAAATTTAAAACAAAAAGGTCAACTGTCTAAACTATACAAAAAATGGATTTAGCACCAAAATTCAGGGAACAAACAAAATCAAGAGAACAAATTGAGAAAACTACTCACAGATCTTAGAACGATCTAACTCGATCCCAAAATAATCAAGAATGTGACTCGGTGAGTCACGAGTCACTCACACCGAGTCACCAACGAGCGTGACTCGGTATTCTTACCTTCTTCTTGCTCGATCTATACGTGGGAGGTGATTAAGAATGATGGTGGTGGCGCGTTGTGGATGAGATGGCGGCGGTGAGGGTTTTTAAGGGCGCGTGTGGTATGGTAGGGTGTAGAGGAGATCACAAGGGTCATTTTGGTGGTGGCGATGTAACGAGAGGAGTGGCGGTGAGGGCGTATGGTGGTCGCTGGAAAGTGGCCGGAAAAGGGGAGAGGGAGAGAGAGAGTAGAGGGCGGCTGAAAGTGAGGAAAAAATGGACCCTAAATGGGTTATAAAATATAACTGATATTGATTGATCACATATTATATGGGAAAGTAAATCTTAAACGGTTTTGAAATGATTGTAAAAAATACCAATAATACCCCTAAACCCTTTATAAAACATTCCTTGATTTTTTATTTAATTACAATCATGCCACCATCATCTATAACCATTGATTAAATAATAGATGGCTAAGATCGGTTCTCGCAGTTCTTGACATTTTTTTGGTTCTGAAAATAACCCTACACTATATATATATATATATATATATATATATATATATATATATATATATATAATATATATATATATATATATATATATATATATATATATATATATATATATATATGTGTGTGTGTGTGTGTGTGTGTGTGTGTGTGTGTGTGTGTGTATATATACATATATGTGTTATATATACATATATGTGTATATATATATATAATATAATATATATATATATACATATATATGTTATATATTATGTTATATGTATTTTACATACATACATATATATATATATATATATATATATATATATATATATATATATATATATATATATATATATATATATATATATATATATATTTGCATGTTTTGAGTTGATATATCTAGTTTGAGTTCTTGACTGCTTATATATCAAAGAAACTTAAACTTGATCATTTGAATTTGGTTACATGTTACTTTATCACGTTTTCACTCACTCCAATTGCAGGATCAGGGCGACCCCGCCGAGGAGGAAGGGCCAGAGGGAGGCAGGGGTAGTGGAGGTCGGGATGGCGGCAGGCCGCGTCGACACAGCGGCACGAAGAACGTGGCGCTCAAGAAAGCCGTGGCAAATAGCGGCCCACAGTCGATTGAGTTTGAGATTAATGATCAGGGGACGTATTGTCATGTTGGCAAGAACCAAAATTGGTTCAGCAATTACGTCGGTGAGCTTGTAAGGAAGCTGGTGTTACACTATGACTCCTGGTACAGTATAGAACCGGAGAAGACGGCTCACTTCCTTCAACAGGTCGTGGTCAGTTATTTCATTTTCCTTTTATATTGTTATGTTATCGTGTTTATTTATTTAAATGTGCATATTTATTTAAATTTGTTTGTTTATTTATATCTCTATATTTAATTATTTGAATGTGTACATTTATTTAAATTTGTTTAAATGTGTATATTTATTTAAATTTGTTTATTTATTTATATCTTTATATTAATTTTAACTATATTTGATTGCAGACAATGTTTAATTTGGAACGCCACAGGCGCTCATCGGAGTGGGAGAACATTCGGACCGCCATCACCGCGTATCTGGCTAAGCGATACGCGGACAACAAATATGAAATGAAACGCGATTACTTTACCGACAAGGGTGGGGCTCCGAATGTGGAAGTGATCAGAAGAAATCCTCCCCCGAACGTGGAGCAGGCTGTGTGGGAGAAGCATGTGGAGTTGTACATGTCGGAGAAGGCACAAAAACGATCGGCTGTGAACAAAGAGAACCGAAAGAAGAACAAGGTTCACAGCCGCCACGGTTCGAAATCATTGGCCGCTACTCGACACGAATATGTAAGACACATTTTATTTTTATAAGATTATTTAATTTTAATTATATATTAATTAAAAGTATTTATACTAAATAAAATATATATGGTGTTTGATTTGTCATTTTAATTTGTTTCATCCTATATGCATGTGTATATATATACAGTTCGAGAACAGCGATGACCATCAGTACCCGTCCCTCATCCAGACCTTTTATGACACCCACTGCAAGGATGGTGTTTGGTTGCAGGATGAGGCTCGTGTTGAGTATGTAAGTATCGTTTTTTTTTTTTTTTTTTTTTTTTTTTCAAACACGCACTTTAATGATTTATTGAAACATAATCTAGTAATTAACCCGACTAATATATTAATTTTCTCATTTTTTTCAACTACATAGGAAGAGATGGTCAGCCTAAGGGAGCCGAGATCGGATACGCCGACAGAGGTGTCGTACCTCACGGAGGAGGAGATACTTGCCCGGGTAATACAGGGCAAGCAGCGTGGTCACATAGCCGGCAGGGGCAGGGTGGTACCCGGCTTGAAGAGGCCACGGTTACCACACACCCCGCCTCCAACTCCAGGTATGTACAGTTGGATAATATTAAATGACACATCTTATGTATTGAAATGGCCGTTTTTAAATTTTGATTATTTCGTTTATAGGTACGGCTGAGATCGACGAGAAGCTTGCTGAAGCTCAAAAGATAATGGCTAAAGCTGAGAAGGAGGGCAAAAAAGCTCAAAAGATTTACAGAAAAGCTGAGAAGAAGCGCAGAAGAGCTGAGAAGAAAGCGTCGGCAAATCAGAAGCAGCTTGAGTTTTTGACGCGTTTTGTCTCGACCAACCCGCAATGGGAGGCGTTTATTAGCCAGGTTGGTTCTCGAGGTGACGTAGGAGGCGGCAGCGGGAGTGGCGTGGGAGGGAGCGGCGCAGGCGGGAGCGCGAGTGGCTCAGGCGGGAGCAGGAGTGGCTCTGGCAGCGAGAGTGGCTCTCGCAGCGAGAGTGATGATGATGATGATCATCATAGTGATGATATGGATGACGACGAGGGGCCGTATGAAGCTGAGGGGCCGTAGAGGTAATATTATGTGTTATTTTGTGCTGTTTTTATCTTTGAAACTATATTTTGACGACCCGAATCTTATTATCTTTGAACATTGCGGATATTGCAACATTTGTAGATATAGCAGCTAGGTTTAGCGATTATAACACCCGTTATGTAAACTTTATAATGTATTCTGAGGGTGTTATAAAGTTTATGGCCGTTTTGTAAAGTTTATTAAGTGTTTAGTGGTTATATATAACCGTTTTAGCCGTTATAAAGTTTATAGCCGTTTTAGCCGTTGGATGTATTGGAATGTGCAGGTTAGAAACCAGGTTGTTGTAGATTTTTGCTGCAAATTTTTGCGGTAAAAATCTGGGAATTGCAGCTGTGCAGCTGCAATACAACTTAAATACCGTGGACATGTCGTCGGTATAATAAACCATGTTATTAACTTTTGCATATATTACCGACGTCATGTCGTCGGTAATATATAGAACTTATTGACTATTATAAATAATACCGACGTCATGTGGTCGGTATTATTTACAAATTTGTTGACTTTTCGTTGACTATTGTAAATATCACCGACGTCATGTCGTCGGTATTATTTACAATATGTTGACTTTTTGTTGACTATTGCAAATAGCACCGACGTCATGTCGTCGGTATTATTTACAATTTGTTGACTTTTCGTTGACTCTAATTAGCTTAGCTAATTAAATCGTTAATTATTTAGTATTATACCGACGACTTGGCATCGGTAAGTTATTGTCGGACCACAAGGACATTTGACCGGAAAATCATGTGGGTCCCACATTGTCGCCGACATTGTTTTTCGGGAACTTAAGTCCCGACGAAGCATTTTCGACACTTTAATGCCGACGACATGACGTCAAAAAGTTATTGTGCAGACGTCATGACGCCGGCATTGTGCAAAAAACGTCGCCTGCGATTGTGTTGTTTGCACTAGTGGAACAACGGATATTCAAAAACTAATAACTATGAGTGTCACAATATATAGTATCATCGATAAAAATATACAACGAAACTACATTATAAATAAAGTATAAAAAGCAAAGACTGTTCACCATAGACCTTTAGGGGTCCATGGTGCCAGCCCGCCTAAACTAACTTGCCCCGGATCCGTTTCATACTCACATCTTTCTCTCATTCACTATCAAATTAATCGGCACTCCGACACCTAAAAAAAACATCCGATCCGACACCGAAAGATCTATAGTGATCTTTGTGAGTGTTTCTACAGGAGTTTCTATAGTGGTATATTATTATAATGGGTGTACAGTGTTTTTGTGAGAGGAGGCATGATTTGTGGCCGTGTTTTATCCATTTGTTATCAGGTACAACCTGATTTCTTTCTCAACCACATGTTCGGTGTTTGTTAAGGTTTAAAGTGATTTCTAGATTATTCATTTAGAACACTTTTTTTGGATCATCTGGAATCTCTCTTCTTCATTAGATAATTGTGCTTATAGTCTTAACTGTGTATTGGTTTGAGTTACGATCTGGGGTGGAGGATAAACAAGTCCCAGAAACATAAAGGAAGGTAAAATTAGGGTTTTGCTTTAATTTGGGTTTTTTTTTTTTTTTTTTTTTTTTTTTTTTTTTTTGGGGTTAATGGGAACATAGGTAGAATTAGGATGTTGTTATAATTTGTGGTTTTTATGTGATTTCAAAGTTATAGTTGTAGTTGATTTCAATGCTTTCACTTTTTCTTAAATACTTAATAGGAATTAGGGTTTGTGTTTAATTTAGGTTTTTTTTTTTTTTTTTTTTTTATATTTTATTATTATTATTTTTTTTTTTGTAAAGTTAGGGTTGTTTTCATTATTTGGGTTTTGTATGTCATTGTTTGATTATTGTTGATGTTTGCCTTAGCTTTTCGCATCTTGGTGGGCCAACTATTAAGCTTGCAGCATGGTGGATGAATACCTTTTGCAGACCCTTTTGGTATTTGCATACCTGATATAGAACCTTCGCTGTTATGAATGCAGGCAACGTTGACTAAAGTTGCGTGCGTCCGTGTCTTGGCTAGGTAAACTGTGATGTTTGCAGCCATGGCGGACGACCACTTTTTTGTATTCTTAAGCTTTACTCTGGCCCTCATGGTTGCTGTTAATTTGATATGCTACGGTCATGGGTCAACCATAGCATCTATAGGGTCATAGGCTGCAAGATAATTCATAAGAATAGCAAGTTAAGCTATCTTCCTAAGCTTTGTATAAGCTGTAATAAGCTGTGGTCATAAGCTGTTGTTTATTTGGTATGGATTCTATATTTGCAGTTAAAGTGGATGTTGTGTGTTACCAAATGTGAACACTTGATATGGCATCTAGGTTGTGATGAATGCAAGCAATGTTGACTAAGGTTGCATGCGTCCGTGTCTTGGCTAGGTAAACTGTTGTGTTTGCAGCCATGGTGGATGTCCACCTTTTTTGATTATTAAGCTTTATTCTGAGCCTCATAACAAGGTGTGAGATACGTTAAATAGTATCGGTCGGGTACCAAATCAATCTTTTAGGGTTTGGGCTTGACGAACCCAGATTGGACCCAAAGTTGGGCTCCGAAAATCTCGCTTATTCTTATGTATACATAATGTGCACACTTGATATGGCATCTAGGCTGTGATGAATGCAAGCAACGTTGACTAAGGCTGCGTGCGTCTGTGTCTTGGCAAGGTAAACTGTTGTGTTTGCAGCCATGTCGGATGTCCACCTTTTTTTATTATTAAGCATCATTCTGAGCCTCATACTTGCTATCAATTTGATATGCTAGGGTCATGGGTTGTGGATAACGTTTTGTTCGTGATGTATTCCTTTTCGACATTCCAAATAAATTAGGCTATGATGAACTGAATTCTGAGCCTTTTAATCAACATCTTATACATGTATTCCTTAAATGTACTTTGGTTATGATGTTTGGTTTCGTGATGGCTTGCTTATGTTGAGTTATGCTATGCTGTTATGATGCTTGGTACAACTTATAATAATTGCCTGCTAGTATTTTTTCCATTCAACGGTGTCGATTTTTAAAGCGTGCCGAATCTACCTGTATCTTGGTGGGGCAACACCACGAAAGTGGTGTTTGCAGCCATGGCGGGTCGAAAGCGCGATCTACATATAGTGCTGAAATGGGTGTGTTTGGGTCCTAAAATAAGGGCTGAAACGTGTGCGTTTTGTTGTTGAAATGGGGGATGCAATAGGTGAGTTTTGGTTGCTGACTTTGAAGTTGTGTTGAGAAGTGAGTAGGGTATGGTTGCAGCCGTGGAATGTGCGGGGAGGCGGTTTTATGGGATCCAATACCATTCTCAGGTATAAGATTTGCGATTTTGGTTTTTGTTGCGAAATTCAGTAGTTTGAGTTGACATTATTATGCATTATATCTTTATATAATTAAAAATGTTAGAGGGATAGTTTGTTTGTAATGAATAGCATAATGTTTCTGTTTGTGTTAACAGAGATCGGGACATGTTTAAGAATAGATAGAAATCACGTAGATGGAATTTTTTTATATAAAAGATGGATTATTTCGTTGATATTAGTTATATGTTAATAATTAATTTTGGTTTCTGCTAGAGATTTACATACACACTTAACTTTTCATCTTTTAGCTTATATCGATTCTTATTAGTCAATTCCCATCTTTAAACATGCTACATCTGTTAGGTTGTCTGGAAAGGGTGATAAGGTCAGCTTACTTTATGTCTTTTATATAAGAATGTGCTTGAGGTCTCTCAATGTTAACAGCTACTATAGCATGGGCTGATACAAGTAGTACCGCCATTCTATAGATGGTAATTTTTCAATAATAAAATCCCAATTGATAGAAAAATAGAAATTACACGTCTTATAATATAGCATTTGAAAACTGTGATACTCATTTAAAAGTTTTTGAGAAAGATTTGCTCTATTTGCTCTAAAATCATCTTGGTTGCTCTATACTTTTAAGTTGAATGTGTTTGCATAATGCAGTGTGTGATTCAGAAAGAGAACAACTTCTAGCAGCCTGGAGGAGCTGGAGGAGACAGATGCAAATTCTTTTCTCTAAACAGGTATTTGCAGTGCGTTGTTGCGTCATACTTCCTTTAAATTGTTCCCTAATTTGGATCCGCTAACATGATTTTCATTTTCTTCTTTTTTTCAGACAAGAACGGTTCATAACCAGAATCGTTGGTACTCTATCTGACCCACATGTCACACTTGAAGTCTATACAATTTTTATTTCATATTGGTAACAGGTTCAACTTCCTTCTCTTATTTTAATACTGCAAAGGTGTTGGGTTCCAGTATCAAAAACGTCTGCTCATATGTGTCTTGATGTTGGTGTCGGCTAAAAGTGTCGTAAAACAAGATGATTGCCTTGGTAATAAATTCAAATTGTGATAAAACTATTTCATGTTTATTGTTTTGGTTAGCGTAAATTTGTTTTCATTTGGTATCCGATTGGGAGTCACCAAATTTTAGGTCATGACATATGACTTAATTAACTCAAGTTTATGGACTTACATAAGCTATACAAAGATGAGCTTATTGTCTTTTTCAAGTTTAAATAACCTGATAAGCCCGTAAATTAAGCTATCATAACACCGTGGTTGTTAGGTTTTTATGATGTGACTAAAAGAGTACGAGACTCCCTATGAAAGTTTAATGTAGATGCCGGAGATTGACTAAAAACTTTTCCTTTTGCTCTGTTAGCTCTATAATATTTGCTATTGTTAATATTATTGACGCGTTAACATGCTCATTTGCTCTTATCAGGAGGCTTTTGGTGGCGCATACTGAAAATGGGCTGGAGTTTCATTTCTATTTATCTTCCTTCAATCACCAACGCAACTTAGGATTGCAGAGTATGTGTATGCAACAATGGCAGTGTCTTGCAGGAGGTTCTGCTGATAAAAAAAAGTGCGTCACGGTGAGCATAATAATAATTATGATAATAGTTTTTTTTTTCTATATTGGTTGCTCAAACCTGTATATTTGTACAGGTTGTAATTTTGACCTATTAACTTATGTGTGGATCTATTTGGGTCAAATGAGTAATGAAACAAAATTTTAATTATATAGGAAACTGGTCACAAGTTGGAAGTTGCCCAAACTGTGTTTTTTTTACTCCATACAACCTTAAAAAAATCCCCTTCAGGATCAAGATTCTGTAATTTGAAAAAAGGGTATTTGTTAAGATTTTGTAAACACTAATTGGTCGGACATCAGCTTTGACATAAGTAAAAAATCAACTGAATGATTCAGTTTCAATAGTCAAAAAAGACAAAACAAAGGGTTCCCATTACTATAGAAAATGGGCTCAGCTGACTTTATAAGCACATGATTGAAGAACATGTAATACCAAACACCCCTTAACATGTTAAAAATAGACATTTCTTTAAGGATGTGAGACTTTTTACTCAATAGCATACGTGTGGTTATTAAAAATGTGGTTGATTTTTTATGTTAGTATTATTTGTGGGCCTGTTTTCAGGATTGAGTCGCAGTGGACTTACGTGAGTACGCAGCGTATTCGTATTCCAGGTTATTTCGATACTCATTTTTTTTTGTTCATAGTAGTAGTTGTAAGTTTAACCAGAGATTAGGTCGCAAAGACGATAGCAATGTAGTTGAACCTAATCTTTTCAATCTTTGCATAATGCATAAACTTCTGATTCGGTAAATCCTAACCCAAGAAAATACATGAATAAGTTTTGGGATCAGATACCGCAACACGAAACAACTAGAACAATACGCGTTCTTTTAAAAATTAAAATCTTTTTTAACCATTGGTGTGTTAGCTATCTGATCCCAAATCTTTAAAAGATGGAGGAGGGTTCTAGATCAATTTCGTGTTGGATAAGGGGATTGTTAATATCAAACTGCTGATCAGTTTAAAAAATTTAACAGTCTACTTATTTTTAAGTTTGTGGCCGCTGGATCAGACCCGTTCTGCATCTAACTTCTCCAAACAACAGTTTAAATGTTGATAGTCATCTTTCTATAATTTTTTTGCAGGCTCTTGGTCAGTGTGAACACACATTAATAAGGTTACAAGCGGCTAAGGAAGTTGTAGATGATACAGCCGGTAATGCAAATGTAGTGACAATATGGGATTGTGACGCCTCGATCTCATGAAGAGGTGCCATAAAGGGCAAGTAGGGCGGATTGGGTAACTGTGGTCAAACAGGTCTTTAGTTCTAAGTCGACTTAAAAAACTTTTTTTCCACCATTGAATTTTCTTTGAGAGAAAAAAATATTAGCTTGATTATGAGGCAAACATAAATCTCACCAATAAACTTTTATTTTTCGTGATCCACAATAGTATTTGCTATTTCATGTTATTACTAGGTAATTGATATAGCACATACGTAATATGAAGCATAAACATGAAAAAGACCTATTATTACTATAAACCTTTGGATTTGTAGCTATTTGGAATACTAAATTGAAAATTATAACTAAATTGGTGCCAAATCTTTTTAACTGTCAATGTGAATTATGATTTGTTTAGAATTAGTACTTTAGAATTAGTACTTTGCTGAGATGAGAAGGTTGTCTTAGAGTTCAGAAGTAGATCTAAATTAGACCTTATGTTCTTGATCCCTCGGCGTTTGATTGTTAAATGTGACACACGTTTTGATTAAGTCTTTATGTCATCACCAACCTCCCTTTTTCTATATATTCAATTTTCCTACCATTTATTTTCATGCAACAATATCTTCATGAGATGACAGAAGCGCCATTCCGAGCCATGGGCAAGTTTGATGTGTTTTCAAGAGGTAAAAATATGTTCCTATTTACTGAAAATTAAGATCCTACCAACTTTTTTCAAACACTCTAAACTCAGAATGTGTGCTTATTCAATGTGCGTCTGTTAACTAACTGTGGTAGACCCATTCTCCTAACAGCAAAATTTTTGAGTTAACATTTTTGAAGTAAGTAATAATGTTTCTGTTAATAGTTTCCTGAAGCGACATATTAGCGTCTAAATAAATCAGGCACTGATCTCCACCTTAAGGTTGGCTCGCTCCTCTAATTGCAATAACATGTGTTCACTGAACATCATTAGGATATAATTAGGTCACTGAATTTTATGCTATTTTTCAGGAGACGTGTCGATGGTCACTGCACTTGCTCATGCTTGCAGACTCGAGTTGACTTCTCAATTCATTTTTGGTCATGGTTGTTATGGCCTTATCAGTAACCTATCACGTGTTGCGTCAAAGTGAACAAGATCATGGTTTGAACTTTGAAATCCCTGCCTTTATTTCATGTCTTATTACTGTAGCTCGATGTGGACGTACCCGGCGACAAATCAAAGAACCCAGTGTTGGTTAGGCGAGCAGCAAGAGAGAGAAAGTTGCAGGAGGCATGGGGAGGTATGACCTTTGGAAACTCAATAAGTCCACATGGCTCAAGGCTTCAAAGAGGCAAGGTAATTTCGAGATTTCCCTTGGTATTGCATCTGTTATTCTGATAGATCTCGAAAAGAGGAATTTGAATGTTTATATCATTACCGTAGTTACAAGGAAATTGACCCATGAGCTGCTAGGCTTCACAGTCATGGACTTTGTGTATACTATATAAGTGTATTATTATTTTGAAAAATCTGCAAAAATGTTGGGTAACAATAATGTTGTATCATGGTCATCTTATTTAACGTGTTGGTATGTTTTAGATAGCTATCATTTCTGTTTAAATCTAACTTAGCTTTATTCTGTGCAGGTAGTTCACAGACGAGAATGGAATGCCTGAAAGCGAGTCAAGCAGCTCATACCAGAGACCCTATATGAACTGGGAGGAGGATTTGTTGCAACTCATGTGAAGAAGTTTGTGAGGGCAAAAGATCTTGCAGCATACCTATTTGGAACCACCTCGATCGTGACTTAATGTCAATAAAAATTTGGTGTTTTCTTTGGAACTCTGAAACATTAACTATTTATGATTAATGTTCATTTGTCCCTTATTATCTACCACCATTTCATATAATTTTTTTTTACAAATGGTTACAACGGCCATATTTACCTTTAATGTATGAAATTTGTATGTTTATACATAATGCATAATAATTTTACGAAAAATGCCCCGCAGCAACGCGCGGGCAAGCCCACTTGTTTATGTAACAAACGCTTATTTAATCATCAATAACATCCCAATCCAATATTCTACAGTAAAAACGTAGAAATCCCTTAGCTAAAACTCATAGCGTCCCAAACCAAGAAAAAGATTATTACCAAAAATAACTCATCTTCTCCTTAGAGGATACCAACGTTCATGAATAAAAGATTGATAAGACACCATATAAATAAGAAAAACAAGCACAATAGCTACACCCCAAGGAGACCCTCCGGCTCTATGAAGCGCGTCTTTCTTGGGCATTGGCAGCAACGACGGGAACCAATTCCTTCCACCGCTAGAAAGCAAGTGTATGAGAAGCAAAAGCACAACAGGTGTAAGCATGAGGTAGATCTTTAACGTGTGCATGAAGCTCTCAATCTTCGACTCGTAGTTGATGTACCAAGTGAAGCACATGAAGAGGAAAAGAACGAACAAGAAGAAAAAGAAGTGCATTGGAATCGAGAGTTGTCGAACGTAATCGTAGTATGATACATCGTTGTTGTTGTTGTAGTACCTAGTCATCTTTATGAGCAAAACAAACTTTGGCTTATGCTATGGAAGACGAAACTTTGGGTTTTATAGATCAAAGATTAGTGAAGATTGTGGAAAGATATAGAAAGTATATCGAATATCATGTATTTATAGAAGAAAATATGCTACAAAACAATAAGATTTGTTTCCAAATATAAAGATTGAACTATCCAAATATAAAGTGATGAACAATATATGTAATATTTTATGTGGCTTTGCTTGGCATTGCAAAAAGGGATTCGTTTTTATCAAGTAGAAGTTGTAGGGGTTTCGAGGGTTTTAGATTCTTTATGATATTGCTGTTAACGAATAAGAGTGTGCCACGTAACACCGACCATGGGATAAGAACCTTGGAGAATGAAATTAATTGAATACTTGTAGGAAAAAAATTGTGGGGTTTTCTTGGGTCTAAGAAAGCTAGTGGACTTGTCTTGATAAAAAGAACATATTCTAAAAAGTATTGATTTAGTAATCTTTTGTCAAGATATTTTTAAGTGGTATATTTAAAGTTATTCACATTTAAATGCATCGTATATCGGTTGTCTTTTTTGGGTTCTAATAAAATTGTTGTTTTCCCGGATTTGTATCGGATCGAAAGAAACAAAGGATGCTTACTCATAGAAAGATGCACAGGTCAAGGGCGTTTCTCACAGTGGGAATGGAACTGGTTAACTCCACCATCGACATCAACTGAGCTATTCCAACTCCAGGAGATGTTAACTCTAATCCGCAACACCACACTATCAAGTACAAAAGACTCATGGACTTGGAACCGCGACGCATCTGGTATCTTCACTGTTAAATCGATGAAGGCATGCCTTTACACAGCCGTTTACGGACCAAAGCTCTGGCCATTTCCTTGGAACCGCCTCGCCCCCCTGAAAATCAACATCTTTGGATGGCGGTTGGAAATGAATCGTCTACCCACTTCAGACCTTCTACTTCAGAGAAACGTTCCGCTAACCTCCACCAATTGTCCCTTATTGTTAGCCTTAAAGTTTGTCATTTTTGGGAATTGCGCTTCATTCTTTATACAAGGACTAGTTTAGACATTTAGGCTAAGTTAGTCATTGTATTACTTGTATAAATACCCTCCTATGTCAATACTAGGAGGGTTGAGGATTCATTTGTATCAAAGGGGTGTGTGTGTTTTCTCTAGCTTCTCTCTAGAAAAACATACACACCCCGCCAGTCAATAAACCGAAAATTCAAAATTTAATCTTATGTTCGTGTTTATCATGTTTCCTCCACCTCCAAACGTGAATCTTGGTCTCTACAATTGGTATCAAGAGCTAACCGGGTGGCTGCTCGTGGTGTTTTTAAGGTGATAAAGGTGATTTTTGTTGTGTTTTATCTCGGTTTTTCTTCATCTTCTTCAACAGCCGAGTTTAGTGTTATATTTATGTTCGACTTGTGTTTGAAAGAACCCAACTGTTGCGTTTTTATCATAAAAAACGTGAGCTTTTGTGGTTTTTCTGGATTCATACGCAAGAACAAGGCAAAAAGTTGGTGTGTTCTTAGCTTCTTTGATCGAAAATCACATAATCTTTTATAAGATTTGTGTTTTTGGAATATATTGAATATCTTATTCATTGAATTATTGGTCAAAGTTGGTGGAATTGGTGAAAGACAGACTGGCAAAGCATGGGGAAGAGATAATGTAGCTAAAAGTCAAGAGTGGTTGGAAAGTTTCGAAATTGGCCACTCTCTCGCAATTGATGTCTCTCGCAATTCAGGGCCTCTCGCATTCTTGTATAAGAATTGCGATGAAATGAAATTTCTCGCAATTGACGAGTCTCTCGCAATTGCTGACTCTATCGCAATTGAGGAGTCTCTCGCAATTGCTGGGTTTCTCGCAATTGGCATGACTTTCGCAATTGCACTCCCTTCTCGCAATTGCAACAGACTTTCGAAATTGATACTGTCTTTCGCAATTCAACAATCTCTCGCAATCGAACAACATTATCGCAATTCAAAAAAAAAAAAAAAAAAAAAAAAAAAAAAAAAAAAAAGAGTATTTTGGCGGGAAAACTTGAGTAAAATTTATTTTTCACAGGAGACTTAACGGTCCATTTTTACGCGAGATTCAAATTCTGGTACAAGTGTGAAAATTTTGGCCCAAAATTCAAATTTTTTTGGCCAAAATTTGAATTTTTCGGGGAATTTTCGGCGTAAAAATTTCTTAAACTCAAATTTTTCCGGCATCATTAGAATTGCATTTTATGGCATTTTTCACAACAACATCACAAATGATATTATCGGACTGCACCTTCAACATCACCACGTATAGCCGAAAAGATCCTGATCAAGATTCACAATCAGATGATAATGGTTAAATTATCAACTGTGACTACAAGGATGATTCATTATTACTTATTTGAAGTTGAAGTGGAATATCACGGGTGCGTGTACTTAGTATCTTGAAGATATCGGGGTTGGTTGGATGCATGATTCTTCGAGATCCTTGTTTGAGCACTCATGGGAATAGTGATTAAGTCTTGGGTTATCTAGTTTTCATAGGTCAAGGGGAGGATGGACGAAGACCTAGTTAACTATCACTTAAAGGAGATACGTTGTAGTACTCAGTGTCACACAAAGATGTGGATAATTCAAGAGATGTTCATATACAGTTAAGGAAGGATGGATGGGTATATGAAACGACCTATATGCTTTAAGGAGTTACGTTGTAGTGCTCATTATAGGTTCTTAGTCACACTATCGTGCAAGTTTAAGTCACAAGTTTGGGTTATTCTACTTCAGTCTCAAGTTCGTAATAGTGGGTTTTCTCCATCAGTAGTCACTACATGAAGCCGTTGTTTTTGATACAGGAGGTTAGACTGGGCGTATCGACATCTTCTCACGGACTAATATGATTCCTGATAAAGGGCTTCCAGTTTGTATTTCACGTACACAACATTATGCTGATTCCGATGAATCGTAATCATCAGGGGAGAGAAAGGTGTACATCGATGACGTAACTGGTATGCATTTCAAGTCTTACGAGTTGCTGAGGGCCTTTGATCGAGAAAAGATGGCTACAAAAAGGTTGCGACTTCAATCCTGATCATAAAAGCGGTTTTTATCACTCTGTGATAAAAATGGTACTTCATCGACAAAGGGGTTCTTTCGCAATTGAAGTGTTTTGCAATTCTTTCTCGAACATAGACTATCGCATTTTGTGAGATGAAGATGTTGATACTTCATTCCCCCGAACAGATTCAGGGCACTCAAGGCACTCATTAAATGAGGTTGTCAGTTTGGGGGAGAGCACGGGAAGAGCACTCAGGGTACTCTAAATTAAACCCTAATTAGAATTGCTCACATGGTTCTTCTGCAAGTAAAGAAATGAATGCTGAGAAGATTCTCCAAGCTGAACGAAGTAATGACGTTTGAAGACTATTCTCTGTGCTTATGGTTTATATTTTACTTGTAGGGAACATTGTAAGCAATTCCCATATGACTTCACTTTGGGGAGAGATTGTTAGCCTTAAAGTTTGTCATATTTGGGAATTGCACTTCATTCTTTATACAAGGACTAGTTTAGACATTTAGGCTAAGTTAGTCATTGTATTACTTGTATAAATACCCTCCTATGTCAATACTAGGAGGGTTGAGGATTCATTTGTATCAAAGGGGTGTGTGTGTTTTCTCTAGCTTCTCTCTAGAAAAACATACACACCCCGCCAGTCAATAAACCGAAAATTCAAAGTTTAATCTTATGTTCGTGTTTATCATGTTTCCTCCACCTCCAAACGTGAATCTTGGTCTCTACACTTATGCAATACCACCACTGAGTCATCCCCACACCTATTCTTGAACTGCACCTTTTCGGACTCACTATGGAAATTCATCCTTTCATGGTGCAAATTACCACTGAAGAAACCACAAAATGTTAGAGAGTTGTTCGAACTCCACACAGATCCCGCGATCTCTCCAAATAAATCAAGCCTCATCAACATCATCATCCTCTCTTACTGTTGGACCATATGGAAAATTCGAAATGAAAAAGTCTTCTCAAATAAAAGCCCATCAATTCGCTTTGCAACAAAGGAGATCAAGACAACCAGCTTCTTTTGGATCTCCAACAGAACAAATTCCCCTCATGTAGATTGGAACAAATGGAATAACTTTACAATCTAACATGATCCCTGTATTTTCATCATATTTTCTTTGTTTATGTACTCTCTAGCAACTTGCTAGTTTTTCTTCTTTAATGAAATTGAATGTTCAAAAAAAAAAAAAAATTGTTGCTTTAAAAAAAAAGGTAAATAAAAATTACGAGTATCTGTATTGTCTGTGTTTTCTTTTTCTGATAGTGAACAACATAAAATTTGACAATAAAGTGTCAATTTCTCACATTCATATGTTATTGTCAGTTTGTCACATTACTTTTATAGACTCTATCGGGGCCTAATATATAATTTCAATAGATATTGTTTGAATAATTGTATAAACCATATCAAATCCCAAACATGTAACTCAATATTACCATGCTTTAAAGAAAACTAACAAAAATCTCATGTATGTTCGTAAATATTTTTTTTTTTTGAACGGCTAATACGAGTATATTAAACAAGGATCCAAGAAGGAGACCAAAAAAGAACAAGTAAAACAGGTTCAGAACAAAACAAACAAGAACAACAAATACAACCATTAGCTGAAAAAAATGTCAAAAGGCTGCGAAGTTCAAGCATTCCAGTTTGCGCCATACGATTTGATGCGAGCCAACATCCAAGACTTCGAGATTCTTTGGATAAAGGGGAAAATGTTTTCATTTTTATACAACAAACGGAGGCCTCATCAGCATTAATAACCTTGTTTCTCCACTTCCATATGCTCTAGATCGTGCAATGCAACCCGCCATTCAGAACTTTATTAATACGATTGTCACCTCGTGAGCGAATATTACCCAAGACGATATCGGAAATAGAGAACGAGGGAAAAACCACAGGAGGGTCTAAATTCCACCAACTCCAAACTTTTCTCCAAATACCAAGCATACATGGGCAGTTGATATATGATACAATGGTCTAAATCTTCGTTATCTTCTTCACAAAACGGGCAAGCAGTCTAGGGGAGAAGAACACCACGAAGAATAAGATTTTCACGAGCGGGAAGCCTATTGAGAGATGCTCTCCTCGTGCATATGTTAACTTTACGAGGTATCCAAGAGTTCCACTGATGATGCATGCCGATGACATAATCACTAAGGAAAAGGTTTTCAATATTCTTAACAAGGTTACGAACCTTAAAGGAACCAGAAGGATCACCGGTCCAGACCCACTTGTCACGCCCATTCGTGGAAAGTTAGTGCTCACCAATACGGGTAAAAAGGGAAGCCAAATCATCTAAATCCCACCCCACACACCATTAAGCAAACTCCTACGCATATTTACTTTGCAATCCATCCCCGTATCAAGAGCAAACAGTCTAGGATAGATGTCCATGAGACGTTGGCCATTACCACATCAAGGGTCCTTCCAGAATAGGGTGTTAGACCCGCTTAAAACCTTTAAAACAAAAGAATATTTGAAGGAATTGTCAACAGCCTCAACCTTCTCTATAGCTTTAAGAATAACACACCAAGTACCTCCAAAACTACACGAGTTCGAGGGAGACGAAAGCCCACCATCGGCTCCATAAAATTCAATAATAACGTGACACCAGAGGGCCTCCTTTTCAGTATAGAACCTCCATTTACATTTGAAAAGGAGACCTAAGGTTTTTAGCCAGTAAACTTCCAACCCCGAGACCCCCTTTATCAGCATCAGTGAGAATAGACTCCCAATAGAAAGGGATTTAGCTTTCCAAGAGGAGAGGCGCTCTCGAACCCGGTTAATGACCTCACCCCACCCATCAACAAACCTCATCCTTTTACCTACTGGGATACCGAGGTAAATAAAGGGGATGGAATCATGAGAGCACCCAACAAAAGTCGCCATATTTTCCACCTCACTGGTAGAAATACCAACACCGATCAATCTACTTTTAGACAAGTTAATTTTAAGTCTAGAAGCTAATTCGAAACATTTAAGAATATGGATGAGGTGCATAACATTACTTCTAGACCAATCTCCA